>JARFNR010043329.1:0-15278 GCA_030323935.1 Semibalanus cariosus
TCTCCCTTTTCCTTCCTTTCCGGACTAGGTGAACGTTTGCCGGAGCCAAACTCCCAATCAGGAAGTTGGAGAGAAGGTAGGGAGATCTTCGGCCACTTGAAGCCAGTCTTGGGCTTGAAGGATGTTTTGATCGAGCCATCAGGCAGTGTCACGTCGTCAATGTCAGCTCCTGACACCTTCGGTAGAGGCAAGTCGGCGCTGGCCTTGAACTTCTGAGTCAAGAGGTTCCTGATCTTGCCGTCAGGTAGTGCAATCTTGTCTGTCTTCAGATCAGCAGACAATTTCGGGATATCCACGTCAGGGATGTCAGTACTGACAACAACCTCTCTTCCCTTCAGATCTGGCAGATCAATCACATCCACCTCGGTGTTGTCACGGATACGTAGTTTGGGAAGGTCCGATTCTGGAAGGAGATATCCCAACAGGCCGTCAACTCCGTCAAGCTTCGGAACTTTGACACTCTTCTTGTAACCGAAGGACGGCAACTGCATACCTCTCTCAAGACTGGATGACTTTTCCTTGGTCGTTTCCTCTGTTCGGAATTCCCAATCAGGCATCTGAAGTCCAGGAAGTGACAGTTTGGGCCACTTGAATCCTGGCTTGGGCTTGTACGTTGTTTTTAGTGTTCCGTCCGGCAGCTTTACGTCATCCATCACAGCGCCGGACACTTTAGGTAGGACGAGCTCTGCGTTACTTACGTACTTCTGCGTGAGTTCATTTTTAACCTGGCTGTTTGGTAGAGTGATTTTGTTGATTTTGAGGTCTCCAGACAATTTCGGTAGGTCTGCATCAGGAATGTCTGTTCGGACGATAACTTCACGTTCCTTCGCATTTGGGAGATCAACGACGTCAACCTCTGTGTTGTCACGGATGCGCAGGGAAGGAATGTCCGATTCTGGCAATAGGTAGCCCAGAAGACCATCGATTCCATCAAATTTGGGCGGCTTGGCGCCCTTCTTGAAGCCAAAGGACGGCATCTTCATGCCCAAGTGGAAATCGTGGTCTCCCTTGCTTTCCTTCCGTTCCACTGTGACTTGAGGGGCCGCTGCCTCGGAGCTGAACTGCCAGTCCGGCATTTGGAGTTGCGGAAGTGAGAACTTTGGCCACTTAAAGCCAGCCTTGGGACGGTATGTTGTTTTAAATGAGCCTTTCGATAGTTTCACTTCGTTGATGTCGGCTCCAGACACCTTAGGGAGATGGAGTTCAGCATTGCCAACAAACTTCTGCTCCAGCACGTTTTTGATAGTGCCATCAGGGAAGGTAAGCTTGTTAACCTTCAGGCCAGCTGGCAGTTTGGGAAGATCAGCATCCGGGATGTTGGTGCGGACGATGACACTTCGTGTCTTTGGATCAGCATCATCGATGATATCGACCTCAGTGTTGTCTTTGATGCGCAGCTTTGGTAAGTCGGTGTCCGGCAGAAGGTAGCCCAAGAGTCCATCAATGCCATCAAACTTCGGTGTTTTCACCCCCTTTTTGAAGCCAAATGACGGCATCCTTATCCCAAAGTGATGTTCACTGTCCTTGCTGGCTTTACGCTCCGGACTCGGGGACCGATCACTTGCTCGGAACTTCCAGCCAGGCATCTCCAGGGTGGGAATGCTAAGCTCGGGCCATTTCATACCGGCCTTTGGCTTAAAGGTAGTTTTCATGGCTCCGTTCGGAAGACTGATATCATCAACGTCCGCACCTGTCACCTTCGGGAGCGCTAGATCAAAATTGCCCGTGAATTTCTGAGTCAAGACGTTCTTCTCCACGGTAAGGTTGCCTGGCAGCTTGGGGATGTCACTATCAGGGATGTTTGTGCGAACATGTACGTCTCGAACCCGAGCATCTGGGAGGTCAATGACATCCACCTCGGTATCCTCGCGAATTCGCAGGGTAGGTATGTCCTTTTCAGGAATGAGGTATGCCAGAAGTGCATCGATTCCATGCAGCTTTGGAGATTTCGCTCCCTTTCCGAAGCCGAAGGATGGCAAGCTGAATTCGAAGTCGTCACCGTCATCATCAGACTCTGCGCCCGGTTTCTCGCCACCAGAGCTAAAGTCCCAGTCTGGGAAGCTCAAGCTCGGCAGCTTGATCTTCGGCCACGCAAAGCCGGCCTTCGGCTTGAAAGTGGTCTTAAGTGCGCCATCTGGCATCGTCAGACTGTCAATATCAGCGCCTCCAACCTTCGGTAGGGGCAGATCTGGTTTGCCTGAAAACTGCTGTGTGAGGACGTGTTTGATTTGTCCGTCTGGTGTAGAAACTGTTGGAATGTCAAATTTCCCGCTCAGCTTAGGCACATCTGCCTCTGGAATTTCCGTTCGCACGATGACATTTCTCACACTCAAGTCTGGCACGTCAATGACATCCACTTCAGAGTTGTCTCGGATTCTAAGCTTGGGGATGTCAGCCTCAGGCAGGACATATGTCAGAAGACCATCGATGCCTCCAACCTTCGGCACCTTCACTCCCTTGCCGAATCCGAATGACGGCATTTTCAGGCCCAAGCTGAATTCACTGTCACCCTTCCGCTCCGGGCTTGGGGAACGCTCCCCTGATCCGAACTCCCAGTCTGGCATCTGGAGACTTGGTAGCTTGATCTTCGGCCACTTGAAGCCTGCCTTGGGCTTGAAAGTAGTTTTCAAGGCGCCATCCGGAAGCTGCATATCTTCAATGTCCGCACCTGACACCTTCGGTAACGCCAGCTCAGCATTACCGTTGAACGTCTGTGTCAGCACGTTTTTCACGTCACCGTCTGGAAGAGTGAGTTTCTCCACCTTCAGGTTCGCTGACAGCTTCGGGAGGTCCACCTCTGGGATCTCTGTCCTTACAGAGATCTTTCTGTCCTTTGCATCTGGAAGGTCTATAACATCCACTTCTGTGTTGTCTCGTATCCTCAGCTTCGGGAGCTCTGCTTCAGGCAGAAGGTATCCTAGGAGATCATCGATGCCATCGCACTTCGGGACCTTGACACCCTTTTTTACGCCAAACGAAGGCATCTTAACTCCGAAGCTGAAGTCGCCATCTCCATTCTTCTCCTTTCTTTCAGAGGATGGTGACCTTTCACCAGAACGGAACTCCCAGTCTGGCATTTGGAGCGAGGGCAGGGTTATTGTTGGCCACTTGAATCCGGCCTTTGGCTTGAACGTTGTTTTCAGACCACCATCAGGGAGCTTCACCTCTTTCACGTCAGCTCCAGAGACCTTGGGAAGAGCGAGATCGAAATTGCCCTTGTACTTCTGCGTCAACTCATTCCTGACAGTACCATCTGGCAGTGCCATTTTGTCAACTTTCAGGTCACCAGACAGTTTCGGAAGATCAACATCGGGAATCTCAGTACGCACAACAACGTCCCGTCCCTTGATTGACGGCATGTCTAGTACGTCAACCTCGGTACTGTCTCGGATTCTCAGGGAGGGTAAGTCAGATTCCGGGAGGAGATAGCCCAAGAGACCGTCCACACCATCGAACTTAGGTGTCTTCACTCCCTTCTTGAATCCGAATGAGGGCATTTTGATTCCCATGTGGAAGTCGTGATCACTTTTCGGCTCTTTCCTTTCCAGACTCGCTGATTTTTCACTGGAACTGAACTCCCAGTCGGGCAAGTCGAGATTGGGAAGGCTGAACTTCGGCCACTTGAAGCCAGCCTTTGGCTTGAACGTTGTTTTCAGACTTCCATTTGGCAGCTTCACGTCGTCAATGTCTGCTCCATGCACCTTTGGCAGTGGAAGTTCCGCATTTCCCGCGAAGGTTTGGTTAAGGATGTTCTTCACACTTCCATCAGGCAATGTGATCTTCTCAACCTTCAAATCTCCAGACAGTTTCGGAAGGTCCACATCGGGAATTTCGGTCCTCACGAGAATGTCACGCTTGCCGATGTCAGGGAAGTCAATGACATCTACTTCTGAGTTATCTCGAACTCGCAGCTTTGGGATGTCTGCTTCCGGAAGCAAGAAACCCAGCATGCCGTCGATGCCATCGAACTTGGGCACCTTCGCTCCCTTTTTGAATCCAAATGATGGGAGCTTCATTCCTCGCTCCAGACTGGTTCTTTTGCTACGGTCACCGGAATCGAACTCCCAGTCAGGCATCTCCAATGTTGGAAGAGTGATCATGGGCCACTTGAAGCCTGCTTTCGGCTTAAAGGACGTCTTAATGGAGCCGTCAGGCAGCTTGATGTCATTGATATCTGCACCTGGTAGTTTCGGCAGTGGCAGTTCAGCGTTGGCCTCGAACTTCTGGTTCAACATGTTTTTGAAGCCACCGTCCGGATGAGTGATTTTGTCAACCTTCAGATCGCCAGATAATTTAGGCAGGTCTACGTCAGGAATCTCAGTTTTGACGATGACATCTCGGCCTTTCATGTCGGGTAGATCAATGACATCAACCTCGGTGTTGTCACGAATGCGAAGCTTCGGAATGTCAGCCTCTGGAAGCAGATAACCCAGCAAGCCGTCGATGCCATCAAATTTGGGAATCTTCACTCCCTTCTTGAACCCAAACGATGGCATCTTCAGACCAATGTTGAAATCTCGGTCTCCCTTGCTGTCGGACCGTTCAAGAGACGCTGACTTTGGTTTGTCTCCAGACCTGAATTCCCAGTCAGGCATTTCCAAAGTAGGTAGGGTAAATTGCGGCCATTTGAAGCCTGCTTTCGGGCGGAACGTCGTTTTTACCGAGCCATCCGCCATCTTCATGTCGGTGATATCGGCACCAGAAACTTTGGGAAGATGTAACTCGGCGTTTCCACTGAATTTCTGTGTCAGCTCGTTTCGGACAGTGCCGTCAGGAAGAGACAGTTTTTCCACTTGAAGGCCACCTGGTAGATTTGGAAGGTCAACTTCGGGGATGTCAGTTCGTACGACAACCTCCCTTCCCTTCAGCTCTGGTAGATCGATCACGTCCACTTCACTCGTATTTCTGAGCTTCACCTTGGGAATATCCGCTGCAGGCAGCAGATAACCCAACAGTCCGTCGATGCTGTCGAACTTTGGCGTCTTCACTGCTTTCTTCATTCCGAACGATGGCATCTTGAGACCCACATGGAATTCCTGGTCATCTTTGCCAGTTTTTCGTTGGGTAGATGGTGAGTCATCGCTTGAGCCGAATTCCCAATCTGGAAGCTCCAGAGTCGGTAGCTTGATCTTTGGCCACTTGAAACCAGCCTTTGGCTTGAATGTTGTCTTCCGCGACCCATCAGGCTGCTTGACATCATCAACGTCCACCCCAGACATCTTAGGAAGCGGAAGTTCAAAGTTGCCCTCGAACTGTTGACTTAAGACATTTTTGATGCCTCCATCTGACAGGGTGATCGAATCGCATTTCAAGTCAGAAGGAAGGTTTGGGAGGCGAGCATCAGGTATTTCAGTCCGAACAGTCACATCGCGCTTTTTCAGTTTAGGGAAGTCGATCACATCCACCTCAGTGTTGTCGCGGATTCTCAACTTGGGAATATCCTTTTCAGGCAGCAGGTATCCGAGAAGTTCATCAATACCATCGAACTTTGGAGCCTTGGCTCCCTTCTTGAATCCGAAAGATGGCATTCGGAAGCCGAAGCTAGAGTCGTGCTCATTCTTGCTACCCTTACGCTCCAGACTTGCCGACTTCGGCTTGTCTCCAGAGCTGAACTTCCAATCAGGAAGCTGAAGAGACGGCAATGTGATCTCTGGCCACGAGAAGCCCGCCTTGGGCTTGAACGTAGTCTTCAATGAGCCATCAGGCAGTTTCATGTCATCGATGTCGGCTCCTGACACCTTCGGGAGCGGCAACTTTGCATCAGCAGAGAACTTCTGGTTGAGAATGTTCGCAACTGTGCCATCGGGCAGAGTCACCTTCTGGACATCCACGTCCGCCGAAAGCTTCGGAAGGTCGACATCGGGAATTTCAGTTCTGATAACCACATCCCGGCCATTGGCCTCCGGCAGGTCGATCACATCCAGCTCAGTGTTGTCTCGAATGCGGACCTTCGGTAGGTCAGCCTCAGGCAAGAGGTATCCCAGAAGGCCATCGATTCCGTCCAGTTTTGGAACCTTGACTCCTTTGCCGAATCCAAACGACGGCATTTTCATGTGGAACGATGCATCCTTTTTGCCAATAGGCGGGGACATGGACCTCCCGGACGCCGTGCGTAGCTGCCAGTCAGGGAGCTGGACTCTCGGCATGTGCATTTCTGGCCACTTGAAACCGCCCTTGGGTTTGTAAGACCACTTCACACTACCGTCCGGAAGCTTCGTCTTAATCTTATCAGTACCATCGATCTCGGGTAGTTCCATATCTGCGTCGACATCAAAGTACTGGCGCCATACACGTCGCTTGCCGCCGCCAGGAAGATCGATCATCACGATTTTTGCATCGCTGGGCAAGTCGGGAAGTTCAGCTTCCGGTATTTCGGTCTCGATGATGAGCTGACGCTTGCCCGATGGAAGGTCAATGAAGTCAACGGTCGAGTTCTCGCGGAAGTGCAGTGAGGGTAGTTTCGCTTTTGGAATCGAGAAGTCCAGTAGATCACCAATGCCGTCGAAATCTGGGATCTTTCCTTTCATTGCGAAGGATGGCATGCCGAAAGTAGTTTCTCTGGACTCTTTTTCGGGGCTTGGTGAGCGCGAACGTCCCGCCCCAAATTCCCAGTCAGGCATGTGCAGGTGAGGAAGCTTAATCTTTGGCCACTTGAATCCCACCTTTGGTCGATAGCTGGTTTTAATAGACCCATCAGGAAGCTTCACATGTCCAATGTCAGCACCAGACACCTTGGGAAGCGGAAGCTCAGCATCACTCTGGAACATTTGAGTAAGGATTTGCTTGCTTGTCCCATCCGGTAAAGAAACCTTCTTGACCTTCAAATCACCCGAAAGCTTCGGAACTTCGCCTTCAGGAACATCAGTAGTCACTACTACCTCACGTCCTTTCATGTCTGGTAGGTCAATGACATCCACTTCGGTGTCATCACGAACACGCAGTTTCGGCAGGTCTGCTTTCGGAAGTAGGTAGTGCAAAAGGCCGTCGAGACCGTCAACCTTCGGCACCTTGACTCCCTTCCCAAAAGCAAATGATGGCATCTTCATGCCGAAGTGGAAGTCACCGTCTCCCTTAACCGCAACATCTGGGGACTTTTGTCCCGAGCTGAACTCCCAGTCTGGCATCTCGAGCGTTGGGATGGAAATCTCCGGCCATTTGAAGCCGGCCTTAGGCTTGAAGCTCGTCTTGATACTTCCGTCTGGTAGCTTGACATCATCAATTTCGGCTCCCGACAGCTTCGGTAGTGGGAGTGAGGCATCCGCTTTGAATTTCTGATTGAGAATCTTTTTCACTTTGCCATCAGGCATGGTCAATGGTTCCACCTTGAGGTCAAGCGGCAGACCGGCGACATTGACCTCGGGAACCTCTGTTTTCACCACAACTTCGCGACCGTTCAGGTCAGGGAGGTCAATGACATCGACCTCGGAACTATCCGTGAGTCGCAGCTTCGGGATTTCCTTCTCGGGCAAAATATAAGCAAGCAGACTGTCGATTCCATTCAATTTGGGAGCCTTGACACCCTTTCCAAACCCAAACGATGGCATTTTGAGGCCGAAATGGTGGTCAGAATGTCTTCTTTCCGGGCTTTCCGACCTGTCGCGTGAGCCAAACTCCCAGTCAGGTAACTCAAGTGCCGGTAGGGTGATCTTTGGCCACTTGAATCCAGCTTTCGGTTTGAATGATGTTTTGATGGAGCCATCGGGCAGCTCGATGTCATCGACGTCAGCGCCAGACAGCTTAGGCAGAGGCAGTTCACCATTGACCTTGAACTTCTGATTCAGGATGTTTTTGAAGCTTCCATCAGGCAATGTCATCTTGTCTACCTTGAGGTCGCCAGAGAGTTTCGGGAGGTCAACATCAGGAATTTCCGTCTTGACGACGACTTCCCTGCCCTTCAGGTCAGGCCAGTCAATAACATCAACCTCAGTGTTGTCGCGAATTCTCAGCTTTGGAAGGTCAGCCTCTGGTAGCAGGTATCCAAGCATGCCGTCCAACCCATCGAATTTCGGCACTTTCACACCCTTTCCGCCGAATCCAAATGAGGGCATCTTCACGCTGAAGTGGTGGTCTCCATGCTTCTTTTCAGGACTAGGTGACCGACGTCCTGAGCCAAATTCCCAGTCTGGCATCTGTAGTGTTGGTAGACTGATCTTGGGCCAACTAAAGCCAGCCTTCGGCTTGAACGAAGTTTTGATGGAACCGTCTGGTAACTTAAGTTCGTCGATGTCTGCTCCAGAAAGTTTTGGCAGGGGCAAGTCTGCGTTACCCTTGAACTTCTGGCTCAGAGTGTTCTTGAAACCGCCGTTAGGCAGGCTCACTTTGTCTACCTTGAGACCAGGAGACAGCTTCGGCAGATCAACGTCAGGGATGTCGGTCCTGACCAAGACCTCCCTGGCTTTCATTTCCGGTAAATCGATCACGTCCACTTCAGTGTCGTCGCGAATTCGCAGCTTCGGCAGGTCTGCCTCTGGCAGCAGGTAGGCTAGCAGCCCATCAATTCCTTCGACCTTGGGCACTTTGGGACTCTTTCCGAATCCAAATGATGGCATTTTCAGTCCAAGGGAAACGTCATGGTCACCCTTGTCGGGCGAATCCTTGGAGCGGAATTCCCAATCTGGAAGGTGGAATTTCGGAAGGTGAATCTCCGGCCATTTGAAGCCACCCTTTGGTTTGTAAGACTTCTGAATACGACCATCTGGCAGCTTCATCTCCTCCATGTCAGCTCCCTCCACAGATGGCAGCTCGAAGTCTGCATCAACATCGAACGACTGACGCCACACCCTTCGCTTGGAGCCGTCAGGAAGCATTTCCACATGTACGTCAGCTCCTCTGGGCAGATTGGGAATGTCTGCTTCTGGAACCTCGGTACTAATCTGCAGACATCTGCGCCCATCGGGAAGGTCCAGTACATGAACCTCTGAGTTGTCCCGGAACTGAATCAAAGGTAGCTGAGCCTTGGGCACCAAGTGTGCCAGCAGATCTCCAATGCCGTTCAGCTTTGGCGCTTTCCCCTTCCAGGACATCGAGGGCATCTTCACACCAAAGCTGTGACTCGTGCGCTGCGTACTTGGTGACCTGTCATCTGAGCTGAACTCCCAATCCGGCATCTGCAGAGAAGGCAAACTGATCTTCGGCCACTTGAATCCAGCCTTGGGTTTGAACGATGTCTTGATAGAGCCGTCAGGCAGCTTGATGTCGTCGATGTCAGCACCCGACAGCTTTGGCAGTGGCAGTTCAGCGTTGGCCTTGAACTTCTGGTTCAGCATGTTCTTGATGCTACCGTCGGGAAGAGCGATTTTGTCTACCTTCAGATCGCCAGACAGTTTAGGTAAGTCAATGTCAGGGATCTCAGTTTTGACAATGACATCGCGTCCTTTCATGTCAGGGAGATCGATGACGTCAACTTCAGTGTTGTCACGAATCCTCAGCTTTGGAAGGTCCGCCTTTGGTAGCAGGTACTCCAGCATGCCGTCAAGACCATCGAATTTGGGAATCTTTGGTCCCTTGCCTCCAAACCCAAACGATGGCATTTTCATTCCAAAACTGAAATCACTGTCATCTTTTTCGTGCTTCCTCTCAATACTCGGCGACCTATCTCCAGATCCAAACTCCCAATCTGGCATCTGTAGCGAAGGCAGACTGATCTTGGGCCACTTGAAGCCTGCTTTCGGCTTGAATGAGGTCCTCATGGAGCCATCAGGCAGCTTGATATCGTCGATGTCAGCACCCGCCAGCTTCGGCAGAGGTAGTTCAGCGTTGGCTTTGAAGTTCTGATTCAGGGTGTTTTTGATGCTACCGTCAGGAAGAGTGACTTTGTCTACCTTTAGATCGCCAGAGAGTTTTGGGAGATCGATATCAGGGATCTCTGTTTTTACAATCACATCACGTCCTTTCATGTCGGGCAGGTCGATAACGTCGACTTCGGTGTTGTCACGAATCCTCAGCTTCGGAAGGTCTGCCTTTGGAAGCAGGTACTCCAGCATGCCGTCAAGACCATCGAATTTGGGAATCTTTGGTCCTTTGCCTCCAAACCCAAACGATGGCATTTTCATTCCAAAACTGAAATCACTGTCATCTTTGTCATGCTTCCTCTCAACACTCGGTGACCTATCTCCAGATCCGAACTCCCAATCTGGCATTTGTAGCGAAGGCAAGCTGATCTTGGGCCACTTGAAGCCTGCTTTCGGCTTGAATGACGTCTTCATGGAGCCATCAGGCAGCTTGATATCGTCGATATTAGCACCCGCCAGCTTCGGCAGAGGTAGTTCAGCGTTGGCCTTGAAGTTCTGATTCAGGATGTTTTTGATGCTACCGTCAGGAAGAGTGACTTTGTCTACCTTCAGATCGCCAGAGAGTTTTGGGAGGTCGATATCAGGGATCTCTGTTCTTACAATCACATCACGTCCTTTCATGTCGGGCAGGTCGATAACGTCGACTTCGGTGTTGTCACGAATCCTCAGCTTTGGAAGGTCTGCCATTGGAAGCAGGTACTCCAGCATGCCGTCTAGACCATCAAATTTGGGAATCTTCGGTCCCTTGCCTCCAAAACCGAACGATGGCATTTTTGCTCCAAACTGGAAATCACTGTCATCTTTGTGACCCTTTCGCTCCGAACTCGGTGACCTGTCTCCAGATCCAAACTGCCAATCAGGCATTTGGAAGTCCGGCAGATTGATCTTTGGCCACTTAAAGCCGGCCTTGGGTTTGAATGAAGTCTTAATCGATCCGTCCTGCAGTTTGATGTCGTCAATGTCTGCGCCAGACAGTTTAGGCAGAGGGAGTTCAGCGTTGGCCTTGAACTTCTGGTTGAGCATGTTCTTGATGCTACCGTCTGACAGAGTGATTTGGTCTACCTTGAGATCGCCAGACAGTTTTGGTAGGTCAACGTCAGGAATCTCAGTTTTGACGATCACATTCCGGCCCTTCATGTCGGGTAGATCAATCACATCGACTTCAGTGTTGTCTCTGATCCTCAGCTTTGGAAGCTCCGCCTTCGGGAGAAGGTACTCGAGCATACCATCCAGCCCATCGAATTTCGGAATCTTAGGTCCCTTGCCTCCAAAGCCAAACGAAGGCATTTTCATTCCAAGGTGGAATTCGCTGTCATCTTTGTCGCGTTTTCGCTCAGGACTTGGTGACCGGTGTCCGGATCCAAACTCCCAATCTGGCATTTGGAGAGAAGGCAGGCTGATCTTAGGCCACTTGAATCCAGCCTTCGGTTTGAACGACGTCTTGATAGAGCCATCGGGCAGCTTGATGTCGTCGATGTCAGCACCTGACAGCTTCGGCAATGGTAGTTCGGCGTTGGCCTTGAACTTCTGGTTAAGCATGTTTTTAATCCCACCGTCAGGAAGAGTGATTTTGTCTACCTTCAGATCGCCAGAGAGTTTTGGGAGGTCGATGTCTGGGATCTCGGTTTTCACGACCACGTCTCTGCCCTTCATGTCGGGTAGATCAATCACGTCAACTTCAGTGTTGTCACGAATCCTGAGCTTGGGAAGGTCTGCCTCCGGAAGTAGGTACTGAAGCATGCCATCTATTCCATCAAATTTCGGGATCTTCGGTCCCTTGCCACCAAAGCCAAATGAAGGCATTTTTATTCCAAAGTGGAAGTCACTGTCATCCTTGTCCAGCTTTCGTTCAGGACTCGGGGACCGTTCTGATGATCCAAACTCCCAATCCGGCATCTGAAGTGATGGCACTTTGATCTTTGGCCACTTGAAGCCTGCCTTTGGCTTGAATGATGTTTTCAGAGATCCGTCAGGTAGCTTGATGTCATCAATATCTGCCCCAGACAACCTCGGCAGTGGAAGCTTGGCGTCAGCCGCGAACTTGTGGCTGATGATGTTTTTTATCTTGCCGTTAGGTAAGGTTATCTTCTCCACTCTCACATCAGGAGATAACTTCGGGAGGTCGACATCAGGAACCTCAGTGCGGATGACTACATCCCTGCCCTTCATATCAGGGAGGTCTATCACATCAACTTCCGTGTTGTCACGGATTCTGATCTTCGGTAGGTCAGCTTTAGGGAGTAAGTACTCTAGCATTCCGTCAAGACCGTCGAATTTGGGGATCTTCGGGCTCTTCCCTCCAAATCCAAATGAAGGCATTTTCATTCCAAAGCGGAAGTCGCTGTCGCCCTTCTGCTTCTTTCCGTCGCTCTTTTGCTTCTTTTCAGGCCGTGGTGACCTGTCTGACGATCCGAACTCCCAATCCGGAAGTTGAAGCTCTGGCAGACTGATTTTGGGCCATTTGAAACCAGCCTTTGGCTTGAAGCTTGTCTTAAGGGAGCCATCAGGAAGCTTAATATGGTCAATGTCAGCACCGGACAGCTTTGGGAGAGGAAGCTCGGCGTTGGCTTCGAATTTCTGACTTAACATGTTTTTGATGCTTCCGTCAGGTAGAGTCATTTTGTCAACCTTCATGTCACCAGAGAGTTTCGTAAGATCGGCATCAGGAATATCTGTTTTAACGATAACACTACGGCCTTTCAGGTCTGGGAGGTCGATCACATCGACTTCACTGTTGTCACGGATCCTCAGTTTCGGAACATCGGCTTTCGGCAGAAGGTAGCCTAGCATTCCATCCAAACCATCAAATTTGGGCACCTTTGGACCTTTGCCACCGAAACCAAACGAAGGCATTTTCATGCCGAAGTGGAAGTCACTGTCTCCTTTTCCACCCTTCTTTTCGGGACTTGGTGATCTTTCACCAGAGCGGAATTCCCAGTCCGGCATTTGTAGTTCAGGGAGATTAATCTTGGGCCACTTAAAGCCGGCTTTCGGTTTGAAAGACGTCTTAATCGAACCATCAGGAAGTTTGACATCATCGATGTTGGCACCGGACAGTTTCGGTAGGGGCAGTTCAGCGTTGGCCTTGAACTTCTGGTTCAGAATGTTTTTGATCTTCCCGTCAGGAAGCGTGACTTTGTCTACCTTCAGCTCACCAGACAGTTTTGGCAAGTCAATGTCAGGGATCTCAGTCTTCACAATGACATCTCTGCCTTTCATGTCAGGAAGATCAATAACGTCAACTTCAGTGTCGTCGCGGATCCTTAGCTTCGGAAGATCGGCCTTGGGGAGGAGGTATTCTAGCATGCCGTCCAGACCATCGAATTTGGGAATGTTTGGACTTTTTCCTCCAAAGCCAAATGCAGGCATTTTCATTCCAAAACTGAAATCACTGTCATCTTTGTCATGCTTTCTTTCAACACCCGGTGACCTATCTCCAGATCCGAACTCCCAATCTGGCATTTGCAGCGAAGGCAAACTGATCTTGGGCCACTTGAAGCCTGCTTTTGGCTTGAACGAGGTCTTGATTGAGCCATCAGGCAGCTTGATGTCGTCAATATCTGCGCCTGACAGTTTCGGCAGAGGGAGCTCAGCGTTCGCCTTGAACTTCTGGTTCAGCATGTTTTTAACATTGCCGTCTGGGAGGGTAAGCTTCTCCACTTTCAGGTCCGCCGATAACTTTGGTAGATCTACATCGGGGATTTCGGTTTTGACGATCACATCCCGACCCTTCATGTCGGGCAGATCAATCACATCAACCTCAGTGTTGTCTCTGATCCTCAGCTTCGGTAGTTCTGCCTTTGGGAGCAGATACTCAAGCATGCCATCCAGACCGTCAAATTTGGGAATCTTCGGACCTTTGCCACCAAAGCCAAACGATGGCATTTTCATTCCAAAACTGAAATCACTGTCATCTTTGTCATGCTTCCTCTCAACACTCGGTGACCTATCTCCAGATCCGAACTCCCAATCTGGCATCTGTAGTGAAGGCAGGCTGATCTTGGGCCACTTGAAGCCCGCTTTCGGCTTGAATGAGGTCCTGATGGAGCCGTCAGGCAGCTTGATGTCGTCAATGTCAGCCCCCGACAGCTTTGGAAGCAGTAGTTCTGCGTTCGCCTTGAACTTTTGATTGAGCATGTTTTTGATGCTTCCATCCGGAAGAGTTAATTTGTCTACCTTCAGATCGCCGGACAGTTTAGGTAGGTCAATGTCAGGGATCTCAGTTTTGACAATGACATCGCGTCCTTTCATGTCAGGAAAGTCGATGACGTCAACCTCAGTGTTGTCACGAATCCTCAGCTTTGGAAGGTCCGCCTTTGGTAGCAGGTACTCAAGCATGCCATCCAGACCGTCGAATTTCGGAATCTTCGGTCCCTTGCCTCCAAACCCAAACGATGGCATTTTCATTCCAAAACTGAAATCACTGTCATCTTTGTCATGCTTCCTCTCAACACTCGGTGACCTATCTCCTGATCCGAACTCCCAATCTGGCATCTGTAGCGAAGGCAGGCTGATCTTGGGCCACTTGAAGCCCGCTTTCGGCTTGAATGAGGTCCTGATGGAACCGTCAGGCAGCTTGATGTCGTCAATGTCAGCCCCCGACAGCTTTGGAAGCAGTAGTTCTGCGTTCGCCTTGAACTTTTGGTTGAGCATGTTTTTGATGCTACCGTCGGGAAGAGTGATTTTGTCTACCTTCAGATCGCCGGACAGTTTAGGTAAGTCAATGTCCGGGATCTCAGTTTTGACAATGACATCGCGTCCTTTCATGTCAGGGAGGTCGATGACATCAACCTCAGTGTTGTCACGTATCCTAAGCTTGGGAAGATCCGCCTTTGGTAGCAGGTACTCAAGCATGCCATCCAGTCCGTCAAATTTAGGAATCTTCGGTCCCTTGCCTCCAAAACCAAACGATGGCATTTTCATGCCGAGGTTGAAATCACTATCATCTTTGTCGCTCTTTCGCTCAGGACTTCGGGACCTGTCTCCAGATCCAAACTCCCAATCAGGCAGTTGGAATTCTGGTAGGCTGATCTTGGGCCACTTAAAGTCTGCCTTTGGCTTGAATGAGGTCTTGATTGAGCCATCAGGCAGACTGATGTCGTCAATGTCTGCGCCTGACAGTTTCGGCAGAGGGAGCTCAGCGTTCGCCTTGAACTTCTGGTTCAGCATGTTTTTAACATTGCCGTCTGGGAGGGTAAGCTTCTCCACTTTCAGGTCCGCCGATAACTTTGGTAGATCTACATCGGGGATTTCGGTTTTGACGATCACATCCCGACCCTTCATGTCGGGCAGATCAATCACATCAACCTCAGTGTTGTCTCTGATCCTCAGCTTCGGTAGTTCTGCCTTGGGGAGCAGATACTCAAGCATGCCATCCAGACCGTCGAATTTCGGAATCTTCGGTCCCTTACCTCCAAACCCAAACGATGGCATTTTCATTCCAAAACTGAAATCACTGTCATCTTTGTCATGCTTCCTCTCAACACT
>JARFNR010044440.1:0-24171 GCA_030323935.1 Semibalanus cariosus
GAGAGAGAGAGAGAGAGAGAGAGAGAGAGAGAGAGAGAGAATATTAATAAAAAATAAGATATTGGTTTGTCGTATTTCACCAGCAAATATTGACCACAAGTCCAATGCAAATTACTTTGCTTCGGAGCGCTTTTTTCAGTCTCAGTGAGCGCCGCGGGGAGGTGCTGTACCTAATGCATGACACACACCTATGACTACGTGCAGGCCTTACGAGATTGGGTCCTGATATTCATCTTTGGACCTTAGTGAGGCAACATGTCTACGACATTTACGATAGTGTGTTCGCACATCCCTTCTCTTGCTAAGCTGTCGTCCTCGGTGCTATTTTATACAGCCGTATCGTGAACGCATCTTCTGTACGCCACTAGCTAGCATGTTCATCGTCAGCATATCGGAAAACATCGTGTTCTGTATTCCTGAAGAGGTCCGGTGCCGGTGGCTTCAAAGCGCTGAGTGTCGCGTTCATCGGTGTGACTTTCGAATGGCCCTCTATTGTGCATCATAGTTTGCATCACATGAAGACGCAGAGACGAGCGTCTTATGAACGTCTTATCATAGCAGCTGACTCCCCAGGATTAAACCACATGGTACAATTTCTACATACAGTATATTTAAATAGTACACGAAGATGGTTAATTAATGTCGGGCGAACCAAACAGAATCTATTCGACTAACACTTTAATAAATACAAAATGAATATCACAGGAAATGGGCCGCCAGGAACATCATGCTCAGACAAAGTCTTCTATAGCTGCCTTCGAGCCGAACGTCGTGTCGTAGGGGCGAGAAAACAACTAACAGCGCGCGCGCAGAATCAACATCGGTGGTTGGCAGAGGCCGCTGGGCCGCGCCGCGTACGTACGGCTGACTGGGCGTGCCTTAGCAGCTACAGATAGGGCCGGTCCGTGGCCACAACACTCATCCACCCCGTCTGACCTGTCACCTCGCCCTGACCTAACCCGGCGCCTGGGCGGACGCGAGCCGCGCCCGAGCTCCCCGGCCTTCCACCACCGCCGGAGTTTTGTACTGTTATAGATCTTGGGTATAATACTAGGTTGTCCGCGGCCGCACCATGCACATATCACATTGTCCGCCCGCGATAGCTGCAAACTACAGCCACATAGCTGCGATAGTTGCAAACGTCTGCTGCTCTCGTCGACCGGCCGCGGCGCCGCAACGCAGTGCTCGCCTTCGACGCGGCCGCTCCTCTTCCAGGAACCAGATGACTTTGGTTGCCGGCTTCGTTCTACTCGCGCTCGAAAACAGGTGAATCAGCAACGAGAACAGATGAGATTCGGCGAGGGCCGCTCAGTAGAAGACAGTCTGGGCCTGGTGATACATGTGGTGATACCAGGGCCTATTTTTAACATGTTAACTAGGGGGATTTGTTCCCCGCAGTGCCTTGAAATCCCCCCCCCCCCCCCAGTGGACGAAAAAATCACCCGCAGTCGACGGTAAGAAAAACGCGTTGAACTGAACTGTCCCGAAGACCCGACGCCACCCCCCCCCCCGTCCGTCAACAACATTTCGTTGACTACGAAACAGAGCGAAATTTTGCCCCCCGAACTCGAAGCCTATAGATCCGCCAGTGGAAATCCCCCTCAGTGAAAATTCCTTAGAGAAGGTCTTGGGTGATACAACAAGTGCAGGCTGGAAGGCAGCTACTCATGGGTGGCGATGTGCGTGGCCTGGTGGCGCCGGCAGGGCGGTCGGAGGTCGGCCGGCAGTACGGCAGGGTGGACTGCTGACTGCGCGGGGCCTGGTGGCGCCGGTAGGGCTCCCATAAGAAGAACCATCCAGACGGGGAGACAGCCCAGAGATTCGGAGACAGCCCAGAGTTCGCCCAGAGATTCGTCGAGATTCGGCTTTCCACTTCTCATGCGCCTATGACACCGTAGATCACCATCTTTCCCCTTGCAACCCGTCGCCGGACTGTACCCAGTGCGCTGAACCCCGATGCCGGACAGGCAGGTTGTTGTTGATGTAGTTTCCCTCCGTCGGCTATGAGCCGAACGTAGCCAGACGGCTGTGGAGGGTCCTGGCAGCGGTCGCCAGGGCCGCCACCACACTGTCGCTCGGCAGCTGGTCACGGTCGGGTGTAGTAGATGGTGCAGAGCGACAGCATGGGGGCGACCGGGCGGCCGCTCCCAGGTGCCCCCTCGGAGAAAACACGATGTAGAGCTCGTTTAGTTACCGGGCCGCCTCTTCGGCGGCCACGGTGCCACACCTCCCACCACGAGAAGGCGGGCTCATTCAGGAGGCAAACAGACAGGAAGCAGGCAGGTCGGAGCCTGTGGCGTGGAGGCGGGTCCTCCTGCGATGGACGGCTCCTCCTGCGTGGAGGCGGGTCCTCCCGCGATGTCCAGTCCTGATGACGGTGCGTCATCGGATATTCGGGACGCTGTTCCTGAATGTCAAAGAGATTCAGCGAGCCAACGCGGTGGCGGCCCTGGCCCAGGCTTCCAGGTTCCTCCAGAGTCGCCAGACTACGGCCCGCAAATGTGCTGTGTTTTCCTTCCGGGGCCACAACAACGGGCGACCGAGGCCCTGTGCCGGGCAAGGGGCGGTCCGGCCGCCTGTCAGCTCGCTGGTAAAACTCCCGCCGGTGGCAGCAGGCGGTTCATTCCTGCTGCGTCTTTTCTCGCAGCGCGCCGAACACCTTGTGCAGGTGGGCGAGATACACCTTGTACTCGCGGATGATGATCCAGTTGCGCAGGTTGCGCTCGCGAACGCTGTCGAGGTCGCGTACGTCCTGACCCATGATGTCTGCGGTGACGGAGCTGTCAGCCGTCAACCGCTTCTCGAGTAGAGAGATCTGCAGCTCACACAGCAGCTGTGGAGGAGAGAGAGAAACGTGGTCAGACCACTGGCAACCGACATCAGACAACGTGCCAACAGGTGTGATGTTTTGTCAAGAGTGATGATCAAAGAACATCCACAGACGGTATTCAAGGCCGCAGGAAATTTTTATTGCTAACTTAACCACTGGTATCAGACAATGAGCATCACCGAAATAAATCATCGCACAGTTTATCCGAGCACCAGCTTCTTCCAAACTTCTCCATCTACTTTCTTGAACAAAGTCAGCATGACCATCCCCTTAGGCAGCAAATCGCATATTGTTTCGGAAGCTCACCTCCATGAGGCCGTTCTGCAGGGCGCGGAAGTTGTCCAGGTTTGGGTCGCCGTACAGCGCGGCGTCCACGGTCATCTGCTCGAAGCCGATGGCCAGCCGCTGCAGGTCGGCGAAGTGGATGCGCAGCGCGTCACCCAACGTCAGCCTGCCGTCGACGTCGTCCTGCGCCTCCAGCTTGGCCTCCACCTGCGCGATCGTCTCGGCCACGAAGCCGAGCCAGCTCATGTTGTGGTGGCCCCAGTCGCGCAGCATCTCAGCCTCGTCCACGTGGTATGTGGACCGCACCTGAGGAAGGCAGACAAGTTGGTTAGCGGGTTCGTGAAGAACGCGTTAGCGAAATAGCGACATTTGCGAGACAATAAGATCTAGTGGTGCTGAAGCGTTCTCAGATCGGCGCCGCGTCGCGGGGAGGACAACTTCTGGGTAGCGTCGAGCGTTTCACTCGCCCTAATCGGATGTGGGGGGATTAGCTCTCGGCGCGGCCGGGCGCCACGTGACGGAGTCTAACTCTACACACACGGCCCCAGTGGAGGAGCGAGGTCAGCGCTGCTGGCACCCGCCCCAACATCGCTCGTGAGACCGCGAAAAACGCTCTCGCTCTCACCGCGCCACCACCGCGGCCGCCGCGGCAGCAGCCGAGGTGACTCATCCAGCAGGTAGGTAAACAGACTGTCACCGCCCAGCGGCCCAGCGGCGTCCCGCCGAGCCGCCGACCACTGTGAGCCTGTGAGCCGCCGCTCGTGCCCGGCCCAGGTCGGCTGCTGCTGACTCACCACCGCATGTGGCCCGGTGACAGACGGCTGCTGAGGCTCGGCGACAGACGCGCCGTCTGTCGGCAGCCGCAGATCCCCGGACAGGGAGGAGGACTGACAGCGACACGATGACGACAGGCAGACACCCTACGCCCACTCCCCGTCCGGCCGTCCCCGCTACTCCGGCTGCTCCCCAGGCGGCCACACCCGCTGCGCTCTGCCGTGACCCCCCTGGGGCGGGCACGTGACCCACCGGCCTGGAGACCGTCTCCCGAGAACGGCAGTTCGTCGGAGCGAGGCCGGTCCGTCCGAGAACTGGTGTCCGGGCAGCAGCAGCCCGGGCCCGCCCGAGCCGGTCCGCCCGCCGCCCGACACCGTGGAGTGCAGGCCGGTCCAGGGCGGTGCATGGCAGCTCGGACGGACGGACAGACAGCCCAGCAGCGCAGCGCAGACAGATCAGCCCGCGTAGGACGGGTCAGAGGGTCCACTGGGCGTGTAGCCCCGCCGATTAATTCAGTGCGTGAGGCCGATAACCGTGACAACGCCTTGCGCAATTCACTGAGGCACACGTATGCCGTGTCAGGCGTCGTCCAAGCCACTCTCGTCGGAACATCGCGATCGTCACCAGGACTCATCCGTCTTGGCGGCTGCAATTTCAGTCCGGTGCTGGCCTCTGAGATCCGGCTGAAGGCTCCAGTGCCGTATGTAGGGCTCTAACACCGGCTGAGACGCGCACGAAGTGCTAATTACCGTCTGCGGGCCCGGTCCGCCCTGTCGCCGCCGCTGCCGGGCCGAGCGAGGCCTCGCAGGCGCCGGGCAGCAGTCTGATGAAGGAAGCACGGCACACTGCCAAATATGGCACAGAAAGAACCACGGAAAAGACGGAAACGAAGAAATGCGGCTTTCCGACCGGCTTTAGAGTGGACAGGCGAGGAAAGTTAGCGTTCCGTGCCAGCGGTTAGCGGGCGGGTTGTGGGCAGCAAACACTAAACACTGCAAACGTCTCCAGTGGGTTATTTTGGTCGGTTTAGCTCTGAGACTCCTCTCGTGTTGTAATCAAAATGCAGCGTCTGCACGCGTGCGTTGCTTTTTACGAGACAACAAAAAAGGTACGCTAATCTCCACCCTGGGTGAGAGGCAGCCAGACCGCAGAATGCGCAATACCACGTCAGAGGTAGTTATGTCTGCCTGGGGTGACCGGCGCCGCTGGGGAGCCCCACTGATGAGGACGCAGAGAGATGGCCTGCCTCACAGACACTATGTGACAATGATCGTCAAGGCGACCGGCGCGTGCCCGCAGGGGCGGCGACGGCGGCGGGGGCGGCTGCCGCGCGCTGGCGTGTGACCGCCAGATGAGCCGACAATGGAATGCGCCCGCCGCCGGCCGCTGCCGCCGCCACCGTTGCCCGCCGCTCGCCACCGCGCCTCGCGTCTTTCCGGGAACACAGCCGTAAGCAGCTTCGTACCCGGCCACGCTGAAGGTGTGCTGAGACCGCGTCCCGTTCTCCCGTCTCTCCAACGGGTCTCACCGCCCCACCACCGCCGCAACACACACACCGAGATCTCCCCGCCTCGCCGGAGCGCCGGGCGGCGGGCGGTGGGCGCGGGCGGGCGGCGGCGGCGGCGGCGGGCGTCGCCGTGCGCGCTCGCCGTTCCTCGCTCGTCTGCAGGGAGCGCCGGCGGCGGCGCAGCACCGATGCCGCGCTGAATACTGCGGAATGCGGCGCACTGGCCGGCCGCTGGCAGTGACATCATGTAGCACGGTCAGACGTGCCGCCGAGAGCGGCGAGCGGCGGCCGGCGTCGGGTCACGCGAGCCTGGTCCGAGCCCGAGCCTCGCCCGGCCGTCCAAGTCGAGCCCAGCCGAGCCGAGCCCAGCCAGGCCGTCCGAGACAGGCCGGGCCGGGCCGGAGTGCTCCGAGGAGGGTCAGCCCGTGCCGAGCTCTCGCCATGTTCAGGGACGGCCCCGTGGCACCATTCATTGCCAGGGCGTTGACGGGAGTGACTGGCCATCACGGCGGTCAAATTGTGTCTGGCCGGATCCGTCTGTCTGTCTGTCTGTCTGTCTGGTCTGCCGGAGGAGGTGTGTCTCATTGGCTAGTCGTCCGGGGGTGAGGCTGAGTGCCTGTCGGCGCGGCCGACTCGCTAGCAACAGCGGGAGACGAGCGAGTCAAACGAGTCAAGTAAGTCAAGTGAGTCATCTGCCGCAGCAGCTAACACCCACTTCTTCGGCTACGTCACAGTTAAGAGTCGAGTCACCGAGGTTTCCGTGACCTATGTCACCACTCGCGGTCGCTTCAGCAAACATGGTCATGATGAACAGCGGAAGGCGATGACACAACCTCGCGTCAGATCCGGAACAGAGGTTAGCAAGAGTGGCGCTGACGCACAGGCTGGGTATCCAGGGCGTGGGCCCAGCGAGAGGCGGAACAGATTGCATGAAAGGCCAGCGAAGTCCGACCTCAGACGGAGCTCGCACGCAACCGCTGCCGAGTCGGTGACGTGGCCGATGGGTCACCGCGACGTAACCGTGTCGTCACTGATGACGTCACCAATAGCCTGTCGCAGCGCTCCAGATAGCCATATAAAGAGAGCGGCGCGGTTTAGGAACGGGGCCGGTTCGCGGGGCAGGAAGGAAATGGCAGCGGTGAAGCACAAAACGAGCAGCGCCGAGGAGGCGGTGGGACTCGCGCGTGGGCCAGACTCGGTTTGACGGCGCCTGTCAAGACTTGACAACCCATGTAGGCGGCGTGTGCAGGTTTAATTGTGAGACACATTGTCCATGGCCGCAATGACCGCAGAGCCGCAATAAAAGGCGCCAACGAGACAAATGTGCTTTTGTGCTGACGTAATCCCTACACGGAGAAGGCGTGCTGGAGATTGTGGCGGCTGTAATCCTCCGGGTGCGTCGTGCTCGGTTTATCAAAGTCCGGCGCGTCCGCCCCCGAATCTCAACGCCAACTGCAGAGTGTTCATTGGCCATACGAGGCGTCAGTCCTCTGCTCATTGGCCACGATCCTCCCATATAAAACACTTAACCGTAATCAACGACAATTTTCTCCATCGCTGCATGCGAAAGCGGCGCCTGCACCAATGAAATCTCGCGCTCCGCACTCTCGGAGCGCAGATGCAGCATAATCGGGCCAATCAAACGGCGTTGCTGGGCCGCGCCCGGCCGCTCGGGACCACCCTAGAGTCCGGAGTCCGCCGCGGTCGGCGCGGAGTCCGATCGAGTCCAGTCCACCCCTCCGGCGCTGGACCGGACCCAGCACGCACCTGCCACGTCACTGCTTTTGTGAGTCACTCTCCACACAGGTCAGCACGCTCTCCGTCACCGCTCGGCTCTCCGTCACCGCTCGGCTCTCCGTCACCGCTCGGCTCTCCGTCACCGCTCGGCTCTCCGTCACCGCTCAGCTCTCCGTCACCGCTCAGCTCTCCGTCACCGCTCAGCTCTCCGTCACGCTGCCCCGCTCTCTGTCCCCAGCCCCCCCCCCCCGCCGCGTGCCACGCCACTCCCCTCCCCTCAGGCACCATTTTGATGTCAGCGACGTCAGCGGGGTCACGGGCGTCAGTGGGTGACATGGAATGCGTGTCGGGGAATGCTGCAGCCGCCGGTATGTCGCGCGTTGTGATCGTATCGGCTGTCAGTGTGACGGTGGCGACCTCCAGCTCAGGACCTCTGCCGGGTGCCGCACTGTAGCGCCACGCGGGGATCCCCGCAGGTAGAGCACCTGTGGCTTGTTCTCCCGAGCGACGCTGTTGTTCTGCTTACAGCCCCTCCAGTCGCCACGAGTCATTTGCCGGTGATATCTGGTGAGTCAGAGCTCCATTCACACAGGTAGGGAATGCCAGGCCCCGGCTTTAGACCCTGTCCGTGCGGCTCGACGTGGCGCAGCGCGGCGCGGCGCGGCGGGCTGCAGTCGTGCTCACGACCGATGTGTCAACTCTATGCTGGCGGACCTCACAATCCGCCCTCGTAAATCACCTGCACCTCCCTGCGATCATGGTCACTGCAGGAGCAAGGTACGTGTTAGCTGGAGTGGCACTGTCCGTCTGCGGTTAGCCGGTGAAGACATTCGGCGCTGACCAGCCGGAACGACAGAGCTGTCTGTGATTGACTGCTGGCAGACACGGCTGATCGGTAAGATGGCTGGCCGGAGGACGGCCGGCCCGTGCCCCCGGCGCAGCGGAGCTCGGTGATATGATTTACTGCGAGTCCGTCATGGCGGGTCGCAGAGCGGTGGACTGACGGGTTGTCGGGCGCCACGCGATCGGTCGGAGGCGCCTCAGGGGGTCAGAGGGGGGGGGGGAGTCTGCTGAGGAGCGAAGGGACTGTTCCCCTGATATACGGCCACGCTTACTTTCACTGCCACTCGCTGTGGCCACGTGCTGCGCGGGAAGTACCAGTGACGCTGCCTTGATAGATTGCCGGCCTTCGCTAAGTATTTCCAGACTTAGCCTTCTCAGAAGGTCATGTTCCGCAGAAGCTGGCGATGCTCCCTGCCTCGGACGGCGAGTGCAATGGAGCGGAGTTTCCCCGGTTGTTAGTCACGTCGCCCGGGGGTTGTGGTTCATTCAGTCCTTATTGAGGTCGACGATCAGCGCCGCTGAGCTAATCTGAAGCAGTGCTGACGCAAGGGTGAGTTCACCCGGAAGATCCAGCGCTGACTCCGCCCCTGATGACCCCTGATGAGCTTCTCTGAACGGCTCCGCTACCTGCGCGGCCCCTCCTCAACCCGCTGACCACCGGAAAACCACAGCTTCCAGTCGTTTGCTCCTCATGCCTAAGGCACGTCCCAGAGAAACCCAATCCCGTCAGCGCTGTTCAAACCCCACGCCGCTGCAGTTGGGGCGCGCGCGGCGCCTTGTGCCCCTCTGAAAGCCGCCTAGATGGCTATCTGGGCGGGGCGGGGGCGGCCGCGGCGGGGGCGGCGGGTGGGATGATTGGGGTACAGGTACGTCGGGTGGCGGCGGTGGCGCGGCGGTGTCAGTTAGGTATTTCCGGGGGCCTGCGTGCCACACGCGTCGCCCGGCCGGGACGCCCCGGCCCGCCGAAGCATTTCCGATCGGCGTACTCCGCGGAACACCATCCGCCAGAGGACAGGCGGCAGCCACATCGCCGCCGCCGCCACCGCCGCCGCCGCCGCCCCGCGCCCCGGGCCGCCGTAGAAAGTTTCGCAGAAGCGGCGGGCGGCGGCGGCCGAAAGACAAAGCGGGGGCGCGGGTCAATTAGACTCAGTAAAACCCACATGTCGGCTGGCACCGCGCGGCAAATGCTCCATGGAAACGCGAAGAGCCGCATCGCGCGAAGGCGTTTGGCCTTCGCGGCCAGTGGGCGCCGGGAGGGCAGGCTGATCGGCCCCATATCGGGGTGTTACGGCCCGGGTGGGCAGCGGCAGGCGGCGTGTTTCGGGGAGCGTGGCCCCCGCCGGCGCCGGCTCACCCTCGCGAGGTTTACCGGGAGAGGCCGGCCGGGAACACGCTCGTTAACGAGCGGGGAGAATCGCGAGCGCGATCGTCTCGTGCCGGCCAGGAGGCAGGTGGTGCAACACCTTGGACGTGCTAGCGCCGACACCCCGTCCAAGGTGAGATGATCGCGTAATGAGCCTCATAAGCGTCCCCGCGCAGCCGCGTTCAGCCTTTTACGTCGGTAAAGCCGCTCTACAGTTAGTAGGCCGGATTTCGGTTCGGCTGGCGAGGCCCGATAAGGCACAGGGGCGGAGCTGGATTCAGCCGCGCCGCCAGGGTCCGGGTGCGCCAGTTTCGTGCCAGAAGCGGCGCCGCTCGTCGCGATCATCCCCCGACGACCTTTCGCCTAATCGAAGTTGGTTCGTCGCTCGACTGGATGGTCGCAGTGGCGCGTGCAGAATTCGAGGCCCCGCTAAATGTCACACCGGGTCACCGCTACGACGAAGTTGGTCGCAACTCCCTCGGGTACGTGTGTACCCGCAGCGCGTGACGAAAATGTCCGCCATTCAGTCAGCCAGACGAGCAGTGATCACAAACCAGTGACGAGAACGTAAACATTGGAAGGGCTACGCCGTAAGAGGAATCGAATGCAAAGCATGTCTGGCTGTGTCATTACGTTTGTTCGGCAAAGCTATTTGGTGACTTGGTATCATCCTCAATCACATTGCTAGAGCATGATAAATCACTTTTACCCAACCGCCCAGCCAAAGCCCGAGAGGAGTTCGAAGAGGCGCTGTTATCTAACCGGCAGTTTTGTGGGCGCACCCAGGTCCCAGGACCAGCAAGGCCGGGAACTGAGGTGCGAAAAATGGAGAAAACTTGCAAAAATGGGTTGTGTACAAGACGTGCCAAACAGCTTTGTGACCATGATACACCATAACACACTGCATTTTTTGTCACCAGTGATACGGCGACTCAGTGGTGACGTAAATAGTCTCGGATCACATTGAAGTGGTGTGAATTTTTAGTCATTAGCTACCACAGCCGCATGTATGTACGTCAGTCTCCCGTTGTGTTTTGACGCGCCGTTAGTTAATTCCATTGAAAGTGCCATCTCAAACGGGAATCACCGCCGAAACCCTGCGGCATGCCTCGCTACAAGTTCGGTACATCTGCAGCTGCTCTGATGAAGCAGTCACGCCGTGAGAAGCCAGTTGACTGATGAAATCAAACCGACATTGCTTTGCGCCCTTCCCTCAACTCGAGGCGCCGAGGAGACTCATGGCAGATTCAACCTTGATCCCGATATGCGTCAGATTTTTCCGAGACCTCAGGCCGTTTATTATGACTGGACGATCGGTTTATTAACACGGCCAGACTAGCCGTGTTACAGGACAGTTAGATGCGGCTCTGTCGGGTCTGCCACTCGGTCTGCCCTCCTACTGAGTTCAAAGGTCCCCGCACGAAGTGGGATGCCTTCATTGACAATGATTTGACTACGCACAAAGCAGTCGGTTTACTCAAAGATAAATATTCATCAATAAACCGGTGAGAGTTTCATAACTGATCAAGGAATGAGTTATGCTTCATGGGAAAGAGTAAAAGCCGCTTCATTGTTTATGCTGCACCTTTCCTCCGAATCGATCTGTGAGCTCTGGATCCCTTCCCTGCTGCCGAGCGCTGCAGAGCCGACTGACCACCCCTGGCTGGGCGTGGGCCGCACCCTGCAGTCAGCAGTCAGCACTCAGCAGGCGGCAGCCGGTCAGTGGGCCGCTGGCCGCTCGTCCACGGCCCGATCACGGGCGGCGCGGCCGGCGGCGGCCCGGCTACGGTCGATATCAGTGTTGGTGCAGGTCGCGCCTCGTCGGCCGGCCGCCCGCCGCTCCCTGCGCGTCCAGCGGTGCAGCCTAGCCGTCAGGGACCGGCCCGGCCGCCGCCCAACCCTGCCGACCCACAGCCAACAAGTGCGACGCCAGGTGAACCCACGACTCCGGATACGTCGCTGGGAAGTCCGGCCGACCTGCGGTCGCGGCCCAGTGCGCATGTGCCGCCCGATCGGGCGCGGTGCGTCGAAATGCCACGGAGAGAACGCCGATCGGAAATCCCGATTGCGGGGACGAGGTCCGTCTCCGCCGCCCGCGGGTTCTCACGCCTCCGAGCACCGCCGAGCACCGCCGAGCACCGCGAGCACCGCGAGTGCCGATGATTGCCGTGAGCCGTTGTCGAAGCAGCCGGTGGGGTTTATCCACTCTGTTCGGTCACGACATCGGACTCTGTGCTATTTGCGGAGTGATGCGCGCGGAACGCTGTCACCCCGCCGCCGACAAGGTGAAACCCGCCTCCCCGAATCCCCCAAACGCTAAGTGCACAGTGGAACGGTACACGTGGCGTGTCTCTTTATCACGTGACAGCAGAACGCTATTACTCAGCTGTGCTGAACTTTGCCAGAATTCTTCGACGATCACCGTTTCGTCCAACGGCAAAACGTCGTGTCAGGGTGGTGTAAACATTGCATTGTACATCGTTATCAGCGCCCGGACACCCAACTGGGCCGCCCTTCTGCCATTACGATCGACTAAAAACGCTCCGCAAAATTTTTGACTCCGGAATTTCCCTCATGAAATCCCAGCCATCCTCGGTCGTCATGACTGTTCGCCCATCCCCCAACAGAGCTCCCGTTAGGCGGGGGAGGGGGGGGGGGGCGCGGCGCGTGGCTCGTCGGTACTTACGAATGCTTCCATTTTGCGGTCGACCTCGGGGCGAACCCGATTGTTGAGGTGGATGATACGATTCAGAATCTCAGCGTCCGACGGCACGGGCATGTTGACATCACCGCCGTCGAGCGGCTGCGAGTGCTCGATCGAGCATGGATTCTTCCACTGCGAGCGTCGTGCTGTCGGTGCCGACATGACGGGGGACAGCAAAGATGAAGACAACAGGAACAGAAATACTGACGGATCTGGAACAGAAACGACAGCAGTCAGCGGCGAGCCCACACTTGCACACGAAAACGTACACAGGTCGGGACGGCACGGATCAGTGTTGGGATGCGCGCGCACAGTGAGGTGCTCGGTGCGTTCGTCGGAGTGATCAAACCGCGGAGACTGCAGCGGCGCATAGCGCGCCATCTCCAGAGGTGGGCGTGCTATAGGTGGGCGGACAGGCAGCGAACAGACCCACTGACAGTTTACAGAACATGACAGGTGCTGGTCTGCGCCGGCCCTGAGTCATGCACACACAGGCACAGAACCGTAACACTGAGACTGTTATAGACGAGTCACAAGAGCCACCAAGAGCCGCACAGAAGATGTTCACACAGAGCCACTCTGGGAACCTACACGTCATTAAACATACCTAGCGACTTACTGAGACCGAAGTTCCAGTGGTGTTTTAACGTGGCGGCGGCGGGCGACAGGCTCCTTAAATGGGGTCCTACGTCATGTGTTTGGATCTGGTTCCTTCTAGATTTTTATGCACGCGAATTTCGGCATTGCATACATGCTTTCTCAACCTGATAGCAAATGTCCAGCGTTCCATGTCAGAAATTCCAGCAGTTTTCATTGAAACAATACGTCACCACATTTCCTTCATTGTCGTTCAATCAGCTTAGCGGGATTTCAAACATATTGCTGTTGCTGACGAGAATAAACAAATATAAATAACAAAAGAAAGGAATAGCAAACAGATGGGCTTCGACCACAAACAACTCGTCATCAACCATCACCAGCGACAGGAAAAATCACGTGTCGTCTTGTCCACATTCCGATTTACACAACCACGGGGACGACGGACGACTGCAGTGGTTCAAGCGCCATCCCGAGGTTGCGCCCGCCTCTCTCCAATCTACTGTGTCGCCGCCCCACGCTGCCACTGCAGCCGTCGCCGTCTGACCCTGTTTTACGAGCGGCGCAGACGCGCTCCACACCGCCCTCGCCGCACTGCGCCATTCCGCGGAGAGCGCGGCAGTTTCGGCGGAGTGGCGGCGGCGGCGGCGCGGCAGAGGCCTTGCAGGGGCGATGTCATTGCGCAGTGGTGCCGCGGGCCGCCGCCGCTCCTCCCTAACGGACTCGCGGCACACACAGGCCGGCCATGAGAATGACAGCAAATTGCCGCGCTGCGCTGCAGAACTAATGCGGCCGCCGCGGGAGCCGCCGCGCCGATACCAGCGGCCCGCGGCGAGCAGCGGCGCGCAGAGCACACATTCCGGCGCGCTGTTGCCGGGCCCGCTCCTCAGGTCACCGAGGTCACGCTGACCGGGGACGGAGGGGTGGACTGATCGGAGTCGGGGCCTCGGAGGCGCAGAGGTGAGCAGCAGCGAGCGGCAAGTCCTTGGATCGGCTTTGATTAGTCGTGATGAGGACCAAACTCAGACCTCGAACCCGGAGCCGGGCTGGGCCACATGGTCCCATGCCGGTCACCAGGTCCGCGACATCCGCGACGCACCCGCGACACTGACGGCGCACCTGCGACACGTTCGGCTTACACGCGCAGTCAGCCGCAACCAATCGGAACAAAGCGCCATGGCCGGGCGGCACGGACGCACGTGGACCTTGTGCCTGGCATGACATCATAGCCGCGGCCGCGGCCGGGCCGCTCCTATACACCAATAATAAGCATCTGCCAGCGCGGGGTGGCGGCACGGCACACGGGGTCAGCTGACCTCTGGCCGATGACCGAGATGCGACTGCGTCATCTCCATAGAACGTCACGTCACGGTCGTGTGTGTGTGAGTGTGATCGCCGCTGACGCGTTGCCATCTGGTCAAGGAGGCGGCGCCTGACTGTTTATACACCGTGTTGGCAGTGTGCATGGTCCGGCAGCTGAGCTGGGGAGCGCCGGCGGCACAGGGCAGCCCCGCAGGCCCGGCGGCGGACCCGGCCGCTGGACTCGGTGCCACCCGCTCAGCTGCGCACGGGCACTGCAGTGGCGCCATTTGTCAACACGGCCGGCACCACTTTGGTGTTTAGTGTCTGACCGACTGCAACTAGTGGGGTGTCGTCTCGGGGAGGTATCAGCTGGAAGGCGGCTGATGTACCCATTATAAACCAATCGCAGCAAGCTCAACCAGGTGGATGATTGATGCTGATTGAGATGACAGCTAGCCGGAAACGAGCTTAGGGTAGGCGGCGGTCGGGTTGGTGGTGTCTTAACAGTTATTGAATGATTTATGAATTAATCCCCAGACACTCAGGTGATAAAACAGTGCTAGCGAATACTGAATCGTGCTTCAGGCTGTGCTTGGCAACAATCGTCACATGATAATCGCGACGTGCCCGATCGGAACAAGACACCGATGACCACGCGTCAATAAATAGTGTGACAGCAACCAAACAGCCCTGAAGACAGCCTCGAGTAGGTGCGCCGGGACGGAGTCTCGTGCAACAGAACCGTCGCCTACGGCACACACAGATGGTAACCACAATCGTCCAAACCATCTCTGTCCTCAACCACTCGCGCCCGGACCAGCTCTCGACACCATTCGGCATCACGACCGGTGTCAAATGCTAAGCTCAGGTCACGAAGCTGTTGTGCCCGACGCCGGCGGTTACATCACTCCGGATCCTGTCAACCTGAGCGGTGTCCGGGTCAGCGCGGCCGGCGCGGCTGTCTTTCATCGGCTGCTCTTATCTCGTCGTTTACTTTATTGGGACTGTTAGCGAGAAACTGGCGGGCTCGTGTGAGCTGTTCCGTTGCGCGCCACGCCTTCTGGGCCGCCGGCACGCCGGTTCGGCCGACGGCACGCCACGACTCGTCCGCGTGATGCGAAGATACGCCGCCCGTGCTGCAGTCGGAGAATATGAAAACCGCTTTACACAGAACCCAGACAGGAACAAGACACACTAAACATGTAGGTAGATTTGCTTTTAGTGAGAAGTCAGTTTGTGGTAAGAAACTAAAAATGATCTTAAAGCGCCTACAGAGGGAACTTAGCATGAGGCATTGTATCACAAACAGCTCAGGTCATTGCTTAATGTATGGCGGTGCAAGCGCAATGAAAGCCTACTCCTCTGGGCACTAAGCCGTCTCTCGCACGAGAGTTACGTCAACGATTTTTGTCGTTTCTCTCCACCCGCGCCATAATCTGTCCAACGTGCCGGGCGGCTTCCCGAGAAGCCCGCGCGCGCGCCCGCCGCCAATCGCCTGCAGCCGCCACTTTCTAAAATTTGTTCATGGCCCTTCTGCGGCATCGGCTGTGGCGAGAATCCACCGAACTTCAGACGCATCGGACGGGTAGTGGCTGGATCATCGGGTAGTGGCTGGAGACACTACTACTAGTTTGTGATAGGAGAGTGGGCGGGCCGGTCGGCAGGCGACCTGTGGCGGCGGGCTGGTGAAGAGGTGTCCCAGTCTGCCACCCGCACACACCTGGCGTCTAAGGTCGCCGACGGAAAGACCAGACTCACCTCTCGCCGCTATCAGGGCTTAGTTCGCGTCACCGCCGCGGAATGCATGCTACTCATTTAAAGCGACATTTGACGTCACGATTCACAGTAAGTTGCAATACTATCGCCTCATTGATCTGTGCATTACGCCCTACCGTTTCGCTCCGTTGTGCGGTAGCTAAGTGGGTTACGGCAGGCGTTAAACGGCTCTTTCTGCACTGCTTCGCAATGTGCAGTCGACCGGAATTCGTCACCAAACCAACACGGGCCCACCTGACTGCACACATGTGAGCAACCCAAGCGATTCGGCTGCGCGGTCGAGCGAGATCCGGTCGAAAACGCCGAGTCGAGCCGCGTCGAGCCGCTCGGCTGCTCGATTAAGATGTCTGAAAGTCGCCGATGGCTCGGCGGCCGCCCACGCGCTGGCTACGTCATCTGGACACGTCATCGGCCGGCACGAGCCGCGAGCGTGCCGTGGCGCCAGCCGGACTGGCGCCGGCGCCCGGGAATACGCGTGACTGGGATAGCGTCACACCGCGCCGTGCCGCGCCGCGCCGGGCTGGGGTGGACTGAATAGAAATGGAGTCAGCGTCAGCGTCAGCGTCACCCTACACCTGACACCCAGCACCGGTGACCGGCGGTGGTAGTTGCAGGGAGATCCCGCGCCGCCGTAACACAGTCCCGCCGCCCCGCCGCCCCGCCGCAGTGCTGTCAGCGTGACGCGGCGCTCACCTGACGCGCGCGAGCATGCGTCACTCACCGGCGGCGGCCCCGAGATGCGGCGGCGGCAGCGTGGAATGTGACCGGCGACCGACCTTGCCGTGGACGTCCGCAGTCGGACTGGGTGCACGCCGACAGCCTGCCATTCTGCAGCCGCCGTTGTGTCACGTTAGAACTGAATCCACGTCATTGCGAAAGAATAGCAAACAGACGCGTCATGGGTAGCCGGTACCAGCGGCGGCGGCGGCGCCACTGCGGACGGAGGGCACACGGAACTGCTGCGAAGACGAAGTAAACTGTGTCCCTGCTGAGCCACGATCAGATGCCGCGTGGTCAGGGGCGCGCAACCGGATCAGATCCGGTCCGAAGCTGGTCAGTCATCCGCACCAAGCAGCGCCGAGGAGTGCCTGCTGCCCAGCATTGCCCAGCAGTGCCCAGCAGTGCCAAGTAGAGCTATAGCTCTGTGGACCGACTCATTGAAACGGGGCCTGGAGACGGCGGTTAAGGGTCTTGGCGTCAGCAACGCAGCGGGTCTCTCCACCGTAGAGCGGCTCGGCGGCGGCAGGGCTGTTACTCTTTCCGATTGTCCCCACCGTCGCCGACACCTGCCGCGATGACTCACGTGTCGGAACGTGTCGTAACAGGCATGGGCCAGCACGTGGTGGCCACGTGGCTCCTGTGACACGTGATCTCGCATAGCACGCCGCACAGGTCCACTCATGGGTCACCGTTTCGCGAGGTGGGTCTCGACTCGCTCCTGACACCGGCGGTGGCCGCGGCCGGATACGCCGGAGCTGCAGCTGACGGGTCCCGCCGACCTGGCGGCGGCGGCGGCGGCGGCGGCGGCGGCGGCCGGTGTGGCACTGAACGACATATAGGCACACGCGGAGACGCTCAGCGGGTACCTCGTGTTTCCGTGTCGGCGCCGCTCGGGATTACGGCTAGGTAGGCAGAACTGGTTTGGCCGGCGAGCCGAGCCGTCCGGCGAATCTCGCGCGCGGCCGGCCGATATACAGCGGGTCCATGTGAGCAGTGCATGCGGCCCGTGCACGGTTTGGCCGCGCTCGCCGGCGCACTGCCGTCAGTTGATAAACACGACGGTCCGATGGGCGATCGATGGCGGGGGTGATGGGATGACGGGAGAGAGGGGGGATAGGGGAGGAGGAGGGGAGGAGCAGGGGAGAGAGGAGGACCGGTTCGAAAGACTCGGTGGCCGGCTGACACAGTCACCTGCCCCCTCTAACCCAGATTGGCACCGACACTGTCAGACAGGTTTTGGGTGCCGTGTTCGGCAGATAATCGGCTGCCTGTGGCCGCTGAGGGGGGCCACAAGGGGGGCAGGGGACGCGGCCGTCCTCTCTGCGGTGCCCACGGCACGCGAACAGTCAACGACCGGCATTTTTCTGCTCCGCCCCGTCTCCCGGGAAGAGGGCTTTCCAGCGACAGTGAAACTGCATCGCAGGGTCAACAAACTCGGCCCGAGGACGGTGACTGCCACCACCAGCACCACTCTCACTACCCCCTCACTCACTCACCGGCCAGCGCCAGCCGAGGCGCAATCACAGCCCGGCACGCGTCATTCAGGCGAAATTCGCGAGGCCACCCATGGGGCGCTTCACGAAATCGCAGGTCAACACCACGGCAGGGCGCTTACTTGTACTCGGAACAACAGCTGTAGGCCCGCGTCATTGCCGCCCCAGTGAGCTCATACTTACACCCTTTGTATAGCAGTACTCGCCGACTAATTGCATCATACATATACAACATCAACTTGCATCACACGAGTCATACACGAGTGTTCAGAGTGGTATTTTTTCTAAGCAAGCAAGCCATAATCGTAACCGGTCGAGTATTATGGAATGGCCAGGTGGGTTTCGAGGCATGACTGTCGAGTAATCCCTAAAAACGTAGACATAACAGTCTGCCAAAACGATTAGCCTTGTAAGCATGGAAATCATCCAAGAGTGCTGGTCCACTCCCAGCTTGTCACCGCGCACCGGTGGAGACATGTTCGCTGTTCAACATGTCATCTGCCAAATCATGTTGGACTTGGAACTTGGAAGTGAGCTGCCTCTCGTGTACTGGACGCGATTGGCTGTTGCTCGCGACAAAATAGCCTCCGTCTACATGTGATATGGTGAACGCCACAGATGAGCGCTCAGATTACTTCACATCCGAAGTGCGAACAATGCGATCAAATTTTGACCTTTGGAACTAGATCGGCACGAAACAGAGCAAAAAGAACCAGAATAACCAATTACTTCTTGCTTCTACAATTTAGTTCAAAGAAACATAATTGAGACATTGTGTCCAAACGCGAGGATTTTTTAGTCTTGAAATTTGGCAAGTTTTTGAATGAAAGCGTTTTTGTTTTGACAAGTTCAAAACAGGTAATATGTTGGAAACATATAAACAAGTATGTTAACCACCAACACAAATTTACGGTCATGTCCCAAACATGACTCGCAAAAACACAACAAACCCCAATCAAATCCCTTAACTCCCCAAAACCCCTCAAACCCCCTCCAACCCCCCGGGCGTCGCTACTCACATGTGAATAAATACTGGAATGCGTGGAAGCAGGGACTGCTGGGCCGCGCCACGGCCGTCCCGTGCACGGCCTGCTTCTGTGCATCACCGGCGGTGTGCACGTCCCGCTGTACACAGCAGACGGCGCTGTGTCCGCACGGTACCCGCCACTCGGGCCCGTGACCACACGTACTGCACAGGCTGTCACCACGCAACTCCAACACGGCTGCTGGTGTCAACTCCATCACGGCTGACTGAGTGACTAACCGCTCTCTATCTCTCTCTCGACTGATAACCGCTCTCTATCTCTCTCTCGACTGATAGCGGTGCCCGTATGCCGCCACCGACTCGCGCCGTGCAACTAATGCTGCTCATAGCGTACAAACGTATAATATCGCTCATCCAAAGGGCGCCGCTCGTTGGTCGAGCCGCGCGGCGGTAGGCGGGGCTGTGGTGACGTCACACTGTGACGTCACCGGCACGAAATCCCCGCCCGGGCGTCGCGTCACTGCTGGCAATGGTTAAGCAGCGCGCGGCCGTAGGACGAGTTACTCCACCGCCGTGGCCGACAGGAGGAGGACCTAGTTACGATCACCAGTCGCTCGAGGGAGATGCTCTCTGAAGATACCGGCTAGCGGGACCTGGGGCGTGGCAGGTTGGCGGTAGCGGCGGCGGGGGAGGAGGCAAGGCCGTCTCTCCGGCGATCAGGGTTCGCCTCTGATTCACCGGAAGCCGCCTCCGGGTGCCAACGTCACCACGATAAACGCATTCCGATGACGTAGCGGAGATCCGGCAGACCCGGTATCGGCGCACGCACTCGCTATCGCCTCCCGCCAAGGCCGCCGCCCGGCAGAGGTGGTCAGCGTGGGAGAGCTGAACAGCCGCCGTCCGCAGCGCACTCGACTCGAGGACCGACTGCACTGGTAGAGTATTGGCCGGTCATTTCATCGGCTCTCAAGGCGGCTTATCTGGATTTATCGGTTCGTAATCTGGCTGTGACGACGTGCTGGTACGGGAGCAGGCCAGTGGGCGATGATGACCTGTTCAGAGTACATGTCGTGAACAGGTGAACACTGAACAGGTGCCGACTGTGACCCGGAGTCGGCAGATATAAGCATCACCGGATGGCGGCGGGGGCGGCGGCGGGGGCGGGGGCGGCACGGGTCCAAATCCCTCACCCTGCAACACTGCCGAACCTGCCCTGCCGCCGCTACAGTCCCCGCTGCCCGGGCAGTAGCGGCACTACTGTCACGACCAACGTTACGAGGGCAAGGCGAGAAGATTAGATAACTATTCTCCTTAAAGTTGAATGTGAATCGTTGCATGACTTTGATATTATGACAAGGGTCATGAACCCCATCCACTAGTGCGTTGATGAAGCAGTGAAGACGCATAGCCAGAGATGGATTAGTGCCTGCAAGGGCTGCACAAACTGAGTCACATGAATAGCTTGTGATATTAATAACACCCATCAAGACGCTAACAGCTGTTGTTTGATGCTGTTCGTCTGCTCTCTGTTTATCTCGCAATTCTCGAATTGATACCATAGCGTAACACCTGTACACCGACACCGAGAGCTTTATCGTGGAAACAACGTCCTGACCTGCGTCACTACCTTACAGCGAATGACCGTATCGATCAATTACAGAGAATGGTTCCAATCTCGCCAACCGTAAACTCCGTGTTTTTCTTTTGTGTGCAGTTGATAAGCCTCAGATATATTCCCCAGGAAAATGAGACATCGTATGTCCGACTAATCGAATCCAGTTGCAGATAAGACAAAGGCAGATGAATACGACGCGTTTCTTTCTCTCTATCTCTAAACAAAATACATTGTTGTATATAAAAAGTTATTCGTGACGAACTGCCAGCAGTCAGGTTTAATCCCAGCTTAAGCCAGGACCGTAAGCATGTAAAAGAGCTTAGATTAGATACTTAACGACGAGTAAAAATTCAACAATATGCCAATATATGTATTCTCAAAATATGCTTCTTGCCAAAGCGAACACGAAGTACTAGCATGATCCAGGCGCGGATCTAAAGGGGGCGCTAGGGGGGGGGGGGGGGGGGGGGGGGGGGGGGGGGGGGGGGGGGGGGGGGGGGCGGTAGGGAGCCCCCCCCCCCCTGAGCCCGGGTCGCGCCCATGTCGCGCCCGCCAAGCGCGCCCGTAGGGCGCAACTTTTTGTATGTGGCACCCCCCCCCCCCCCACCCTGACCGAAGTCCTGGTTCCGCGCCTGTGATCCCTGATTGTCTTGCGTGTAGCACTTTCAACACCCTGCTCCGATATTTCGTAATTTTGTGAAGCTACGAAATTAAATTACTTTGTACTTAATAACGGGGTTGCATTTTCAACTACTTACATATGAACGACTGGGTTTTGTTCTGTTTACAACTGAAGCTTTTACTGTTATCATCCATTACAACTTCAATCGTTGCTTCCCGCAGCACCTCCATTTCCACTTCCACTTCCACTTCCACCCGCACTGCTCCGATTTCAACGTGCATCCTCTTTCATCGCCCTCAGTCTGGTTGATTAGCTGCCCATACCGTAGCATAAATAGGTATCCACCGTCGCGATTCTGTTCCGGAACATTACGGATCATTCTGGGTCCCACTTTCTAGTGTGCGCGCGCAGCAGCGTGCGTCCTGTCCTCTGATTGGCTGCTGGTCGAGGCGGCATGGACCGATAAGAGGCGAGTATATAGTGTGGGTCGAGACTCGAAGGTCGCCTAGTTCCGGTCCTTCGCGTACTCCGCGGCAGTACAGCTATTGGCAGGGACGTGGAAACGTCTTGAAAAGTGTGGGTAAGCTCAAATTTTTGCATGTAAAGCGAATCATTGTATGTAAGCTTCAATGCCTCTCAAATCAACCTGAGATCTCCTTAGCAAATGCCCTGTTTTTTGCTCGTGATTTGAAACGGCTGTTTTCGGAAAGGTCGCTTGCCTTACATCTGATGAAGATGATGCGTTTGGAAGCTATGAGTCTTGGTTTATAAGTGGATTGCATCATGTAATCAGCACTTAGCACAGGCCGCGCATCCGCATTTTAGCTAGCATGTATTCACCGTGCCCCTTAAACAATGAGTTGCATAAATCTGGGACGACCCGCGGCAGTTTAGGCTGTTCCTTTGTTACCATGGGTGCCTCTTTTAACACCACCGTTCCCCGCTCACCACCCGACAGCACCTTTCTCAATAGAACACAACTAAGCCACTGTCAGCCTTCCAAATTTGGATTTCTCTGCTACCGGTGACACATAGTGGTCGGCCAAGACACTGACCAGGTACAGGAAAGGACATTTCAGGAAGACCGGACAAGGTCGCAATCCCGTTGCTTTACATGCAATAAAACCAGCAAAAGGGGCACATTCAGCAAAAATCGGCCCATGGCTCTCAATCACGTGCCGTTTGCCAGCTCAGAGCTTCGGCCGGGGTAGGGACAATGATTCACAGGAGTAGATCTGGAGCAGGCGATGCCCGTTCAGCGTTGGAAGCACGGTGTGGTGGCAGTTCGCGGACCGGTGGCCACGAAACGGGCGATAGGGGTGAACTCCGGCCTGACCCTACCACTGCTGCTTAGTTTGGCTAGGCCGGTAAAGGGACCTGCTGGGCCTGGGCGGTTCCTATTCAGTACAAGATACTTATTATTCAATATCAATTGATGATTATTTGAGTTTAGGACGCCTTAACTGCTCCGGATATTCAGTGCTCAATATTAATTAATGTGCCAGACGTATTGTCCCAAATCAGACTTAGCAGACAGGTGTTCCGATCTACACATCATGGACTTTGTCAGAGGTGGTAGAGAAAGTGGTTCAGGTAGTCACAATCGCATTTCCTTCACGTTTCGACTTAAATACCTATGATGCGGACTGTCGGCTCTTTTCGCCGTTACCGTTGTAACGACTTGTGACTCTTTTGCATCCTCTCCAGGCTAGGTGATGTCAGGATCGGAAACTCTAGCTGAATGTTTGTGTTATGTGCCGGCGTACAATCCCACTACTAGCCTGATAAGCAGAAAGATTACCTACGACGTAGTATCTGGTGCGCAACATGTCAGCTCAAGACAGACAGGGCGGGTGAAGAGGCCCAGGAAACAGGAACTAGACACCCATAATTTGTTTATATATTTATTTGCAATTTGTTTATGGTAATTTACATTTCTGAGTTCGTCTATTAGTGGGTTATCCCGTCGACGATTTTCGCAAATAAATAAACCAATCAACAAAACACAGGGGCGGGTGTGGGGATCAGAACATCAGGACCAGGACCCAGACCAGGTCCTGATGGAGACCGGAGTCAGAACTAGATCCGGTATGGAATCAGGTGAGGAGTCAGAACTAGATCTGGTATGGAATCAGGTGAGGAGTCAGAACTAGATCTGGTATGGAATCAGGTGAGGAGTCAGAACTAGATCCGGTATGGAATCAGGTGAGGAATCAGGTCTGGAATAAGGTCCGGAATCAAGTCCTGGAACAGAGTCAGGACGAGTCCGGAATAGAAGCCTGACTGAACTGACTGGGAGCAGTAAGGTGGTCCGATATCAGGAGGGTCGACAGTGTCCGTGTCCGAGGGTGGTCGACAGGATTTGACTGCGGAGAGGCTCGCCTGCCGAGGCCAGCTGTCGCGTCTGTCATGTCTGTCATGTCCGCCACGTCGCCTGCCGTCCGCTCTGTGTTTACCCTGCGATCTCTGCCGGAACACGGAGCCTCGTGCTGCGACAGCTCGCTGTCACACTACCGGAGACAGCTCGGCCGCACCTCCGATGCGCAGGCCGCCGGCCGCGCGACGATACCACGTAACAAAATAACACGGCGTGTGCCGCGCAGGGGCCGGGACGGGAGGACGGGCGGGAGGACGGGGCCGGGACGGGAGGACGGGCGGGAGGGAGGGGGCCAGGACGGGAGGACGGGCACGAGGGGCCAAGCGCACTGTGGTCGAAACGGCTTTACGGATGGCCACGGGCCCGAGCGCAAAAGTTTGTTGTCCATAACTTTTGAATTGATTGGCCGATTGTCATCAAACTTTGCGTACTTATTTCGACACGATTTATGCATTAGCTGGTACCTCAGAAATTGTGAGGTCACATCAGGTTACTCCTTTGTGACGTCATTACTGACGTCATGTCACAGTGTACTGAAACTCTATCGCAAGTACTTCAATATATTACGGTACATGTTCGACAACGTTTGGGCTGCGATGGACTCAATTGACATTTTGGATGTTGTTTGGACGAAGAGAATG
>JARFNR010044441.1:0-10556 GCA_030323935.1 Semibalanus cariosus
CTACATGTGCACTGTGCAGCTACATGTGCACTGTGCAGCTACATGTGCACTGTGCAGCTACATGTGCACTGTGCGGCCCGTGCTTTCTGCAAGCTGTCAGTGCAAGTGTATGCGTCGGGCCCTACTCTCGCACGCCATGGTGTTTTAGCCCGGATATGATACATTGAGCGCATACGTAGATCATTGACAGCGTTTTCAGATGGTCATCGACCTGTTATGCCAATGGTCAGAGGAATCTCCACCTGCTGACAGACTTATCTTTTATTTGTTCTAACTACCCGTTTTGCCTCGGACACATTTGAAAATGTATTTTACGTTATACATAACGGATGTATCCAAAATTGTCGTTTCTTTTCTATTCGGTTTTGGTCTAAACAGGTACTTGGATGCTCACATGATAACGCATTTACGGCAGGTTCTGTTTCTTTTCCACCAGCGCCGAATGTCTTCCCTTAATTGAAACTGCCAACACGTAGTATTTCTTCGCCGTGAAAACCTCTGTAACTGGGACACCAGAGACAATTGCCTACCACTGCATGTTTACTGTTTACCCACTCTGATGTTTCCGTTCCTTTTTCGTGCTTTCAACGGGTTCTTGCGTTTAACATTTCTTGATTTCACTGCTAAATTTGCTCTTCGTATTTTGAAAACCTGGAAATTATTATCGATCTCAGTGTCATCTCGTGCCTCGTCTATTTCGTCCAATGGGGGCAGTCATAAACTGCTTTCCTGTCTTTCTTCCCTTGACTTTCCTTTGTCATATTTCGCCTGTCACCTTGTTTGGATACAAACAGCTGATTAATCGTAACCAATAGCAGGTATGATTTGTGAGCCAATGTTAACTGATACGCAGCTCTTAACCAATCTGTGCCGCCCCTGAAGATAGTCTGCAAGACGTGTCACACACTTAACACAGCATTCATCACTTCCTTAGCACCGTGTGATCATGCCCTGTAAAAAAGGCATCACACTTGTCTCAAAATACAGCTTTTGATGAATTTTATGTCTCCCTTCCCTTTCAAGCTAACCTTTAACTTTAAGCTGAAGTGAGTGAAGTGAGGTATGTGCAGTGTGCCCTTCCTAGTTTGGAAGTTAAAATGTCGATATGTTTCGTTATTTGCAAAGATTGCGTTAATGACTAATAGATGGCCTCCCCTCAAGGACTTGCTTAGGATATTGTTGTCTGCCTTAATCTTCTGAACAATCATTTATTGAATCATTTATGCACAGATGTCATAAGTACTGAACGCCTGTGAATGTTTGGAGAGAAACAAAACATACTTGGACCCGAATGGTTATTCGTCGCGACACACAGTTTCAGCTACGACATCTTACCATACCCCACAAGCCCCACCCCGCCCCCTCACCAAACCCTTCCCATGTGACCCCCCTCCCCTCCCCCGACAGCTGCACTTCCGCTACAACCCGAACCTGATCGGCGAAGAAGACCAGGAGATCGACACGCACATGCGCCGCCGGCGGATGAACGCCCAGCGCTTCAGCCAGATCGCGCAGCTCGCTCTCCAGCAGGAGCGCTCCGAGGAGGACGAAGCCGGCCCGCTGCGCCGCACCGCCTCAGGTATATCCTGGAGACGACCCCCGTCGCTGGCCGGGCTGTCACGCTCACGCAGCCTCTACGGCAGACGGCGTGCGCGGACGGCGTCACCGGACAGAGACCAGGCGCGCTTCCCGAAGCTGCAGAGGCCGCCGGCTCTGCACGTGATCCACTCTGGGGTGGACATCGCTGCCCGGGCAGACGGGAAGGGGTGGGAGAACGCAGCGTTTGAGGCGGAGGAAGGGGCGGGTGAGGCGGTGGAGATGACGTTTGGCTCGTCGGGTGGTGTGGGGCGGGAGACGTCGGGTGGTGTGAAGGAGGGCAGCGGGTCCGTCTCTGCCACGGTGCCCGTGTCGACGCCGGCTAACGCCCCCGCTGCGGTTATTTTGACTCCGCCTACTCCCAGCTCCGACTCTCCGTCGTCCGTTCCGCCCCGCATTGACGCCGCTAAACCCATGACCTTCGCGCCGTATACTCATGCTGAGAAACCCACTGCCGCCGCCCCGTCGGCCCCGGCTCAGGCCTCAGACCCTACTGCACCCCCTGCTTACGTCCCTGCTCCTCCCCCGCCGTGCCAGCCGCGCCCGAGACGTTTCGCTCCTCCGATGCGCTCGAACACGGTGGACGTCATCGGCGGCCCGCGCCGACCCCTATCCCCGGGCCTCCGCGCGAGACGGCAGCAGCGGCGTGCGCCCAGCCAGCGCAGCCTGAACCTGATCGGTCTGGACGAGCTGCGCTCCCTCGGAGGCGGCTCCGGCTTCTCCACGCCGCGGTCTGGTTACGCCTCTCTGGCGGGCTCGATGGCCTCCCTGTCCGGTCGGGCCCCGCTGGCGGGGCTGGACGCGCCGCCGCTGCAGCTCTGCCGGCCCTGCGCCATCCGCCAGCTCGGTGTGGTGGTGGATAAGCCGGTGCCGCGCAGCGTTTGTCGCAGCTGCGTCGGAAACCGCGCCAGGAATTGGCTGCTGGCTGGCGCACTGCCGCCGGTCACACCAGAGAAGAAGGAAGGGGATGGGGAGGGGGAAGGGAAGGGGGAGGGGAAGTAGACGTGAGGGGAGTGTGTGGAGGAGGGGAGGTTTGAGGAGGTGGGGTGTCGATACTGCGGCTCATCAATGTGCTGTTGTGGTGTTGGGCTGTACGTCGTCCGTCTGTGTGTGGCTGTTGTGGTGTTGGGCTGTACGTCGTCCGTCTGTGTGTGGCTGTTGACTGTGATGAGATTCAGTAGTCGTACTCGGTCGGTGCTGGATGTGGGGCTGTGGGGTGTTCGACTGTGGTGCCTATGTTCGAGGACAATCCTGTGTCTCAGAGATTGCACTCGGGGAGTGCTGGGTGTTGGGCTGTGGACTATTACGTCGTAATAGTCCGGTGGTGTTTGGGTTCTGTCTCTTTCTATACGTGTGCCTGGTGTCGGTGTGGTAGATAGATTAAATAGTTGGATCCAGTGAAGCTTAGGATTTTCTTCTGCTCTAGGTATCAAGCGTGAGCGTTATAGTGGCTTTTAGTCTGGATCTTGGTGTGTTCTGAGTCCGTCCCAGTCCTGATCTGATGTGTATGTCTGTCCGTTTTATATCTGTGTTAATGTACAACCAACTGTGTGATGTTGTCAAGCTGTAACGCTATCGTGTGACACTGTGAGTAGGGCAGATAGTTCCAGTGTACACCATTCCATTTTCTGAACTGTGACCAAGAGGCTATTGCAGTATTTTGGAAGGGAAATGACAAGTGTCAATTATCTGAAGGATTGGGATTCCCGATGGCAATATTGCAGGTTATACCATGACATTTTGAGGCTAACTTTCTATTCATTGTCGTTGTCAGTGTCTTTCAGTGGAATTTCACTTGGACTTGGAGCTTCATGAGGCTATCAGTTGATTTCGTATGAAGTGCAATAACTCCAATGCCATTTCTTGTGGTATAACTAAGAGGCTGTTCCCATTTAAAGATTAAGATAGGTGAAGTTAGGCAAAGGGCACTGAAAACTTTTTCAGAATAGAAGTTTAGGCTTAGCATGACATAATGAGGCTTATTTTCAATTCATTTATTTTTGCAAATGTGTATTTAAGTTTATGTCGCTATAAACATTCCATATTTTGTACAGGCAACTAAAAGCGGGTACCAAACTGTTATTTCCAACCCCATGCCGGACCACGTAACAGACTTACACACGGCCGAATTGCATTGGCGAGTCCTCGCCCTAGACTGCGTATGCACTGTGAGCTATTTAACATAAATCGATGTTGATTTTTGATATTCAAAGAGGAATATTATCACGCATGTTAGAGTAATCAACATTGGCAACAGGTGTGAGAATGTCTGCTAGGCTTATTGTATTAACACATGCAGGTTATATTGCGTCAGTAGACGATATAACCATGTTTAACAATAGAAATGTCATCTTTTTAGTTTAGTGGTGCAATGTTATAAGTACACGGTGCAATTAATAATATGTTAACCAGGTCTTTGGTGCTATTAATATCGATTTGCAGTGGCCCTTATAAGTACTGAAAATAGACAGCTAGTGTTAAGTGTAGAGAGTATTTGTGATCAATATTTGCGGCATGACAGGGGAGGCGATTTATTATATTTGAGACTGCTGTTCCAAAATCGTAACTAGCTTTTGTGTTTGTTTTTCTTCCTAATCTTGCTCACCGAAACGTGCTGCAACATCAGATACAATGATGTGAACATAAAACTAGGGGACGCAACACCAGTTCTGTACTTTAAGCCTTATTCTGACGCTTAATATGCTGCCCTTTCGAACCATGTATTACCGACAGTAGACTTCCCTAGCGATAGCTGAACAAACTAATGTTTCAAAAAGCGACCACTGTGTGGCGCTAGTGATGAAAACCAGCGCAGTTCAGGCTCTGTCCTCCTACCGTGCTAAACAGTTTTGTTTTGTGGTTCTGGAATAAGTATGTTCCGCTGCCTATGCGATTGGCAGCGTAGGCCGTAGGATGCTTCTCCCGACCAAATTAACACTGTCCTCACTAGCTGCTCACTCAGCTCCAGAAGGCAGCTGCCTGGTCGGTATAGCGCTGTCTACACATCATACTGTTATCAGGCATGACACAGACTCGCTAGACTGGGCCCCACGAATGGGAATTTTAAAATGCATCCGTTACGCCTTACTTAAATGGGCCCGTTAAACTGCATGTTGGCTGCTTCTGTTAACGACCCGGGCTGTTTGTCCTTGTGGTATGGAATCTGTCGCATTCGGCTGTCCTGGGTTGTGTGCGGATACCGAATTTTATATGGTCCAGACTACCGAGCTCGCTCTTGTCTCAAACTATCACTTCCATACCCAAAACAATGTCCAAACCCCTTGTCGGCATATATGCGTGTGGATTCTGCAATGATTAGTCCTACAATTTAATTAGCATCTAAATTTGTTTGGTTTTCATGGCCTGCCCTCATCCTTCTTTCATGGTGCCAAGCTCTCCTTTTTCGGCTGGGCTCATTACTTCAGCGGTTTCTGGGACGCCACTCAGAATCGAGTCCATCCACATGCGACAGGCTTCCCCCCCCCCCCCTCCCCTGTTGCGGTCAGTGACCTCTCTGTACGGCCATCTGTCCTCGTGTCCTCGCTATCCGAAATGATCTATCTCTCTCAGTGTCTGATGTCCCCGACTCCGGCGGCGTTATCCGTTCCTCGTTAAGGATATATCTGCTGCAATCTTCACACCTCCTCATCCATCATTGTGCTCTTCCCCTATCCATCTTGTGTTTACCACACTGAGATAACCCGTGCCCCTCAGCTGCTGCGTTAGCACCTTCTTCTGACAGATTTATATTGACTGGTATTTGCTTCTTGGATGAGATATCTCTCGATTATTTGAGTTATGCTGTTTTTCCATCTGTTTGTGGGTGCCGCTGTGGTTTTTCAGTTGGTCGCGCGATGTCTTGCCGCCTGTTTTTTTGTGTCACTGTTTGCCTGACGTTTTCAGCTCCCCTGTCTGGCGCCGCCCGCCTGGGTTGCTCATTGCCTATTCTGGGCGTTTTGTTGCCTGGTTATGTTGCCTGAGTGCCTTGATGTGTCGAGTGCCTGGGTATCTTTGCCTGTCGAGTGCCTGGGTTTCTGTGCTTGTCTGGATGCCTGAGTGTGCCTCGGTGTCTTTGCCTGTCAGGGCGCCTGAGTTTGCCTGCGTGTGCTCCCGCCTGACCAATGGCTGACCGTCGCCTGACCGTCGCCTGACCGTCGCCTGACCGTCGCCTGACCGGTGACTGACCGTTGCCTGACCGGTGACTGACCGATGACCGGTGACTGACCGGTGACCGGTAACTGACCGATGGCTGAGTGTCGCGTCTGACCGCCACCGCCTCGCCGCCGATAGTTCACCACCGTATGTCGGTCCGTGAGAAGGCCCGACGCGCCGCCGTGTTCCGGCTCCACTCGCTGGACCCGTCCGTGGTGACGCTCATGGAGGAGGGCCTGCACGGGCCGCACCTTCACCATCTGCCTGCCGGTCATCACCACCCGCTCCTGCCCGGATCGCCGGCGCTGCACCATCACCACACGGGGCCGCACCACGCCACCCCGCCGCCACCGCCGCCGCCGCCGCCCCCGCTGCCGGTGCAGCCGAGTCCGCCGCCGACGTTTGACGCCGCTACCAAGGGTGGGAGACGCCGCGCTGCACAGAACTGCACAGATGTGAACAGAGCTGCACAGAGCTGCACAGAACTGCACAGCCCTGAACAGAGATCGAAGGAGCACAGCAGCACGCAGTACAGTGCAGCACCGCACCTTCGTCTACCCTGCAGCAGCCGCCGCCGCTGCTGCCACTGCTGCCGCTGCTGCCACTGCTGCCACTGCTGCCACTGCTGCCACTGCTGCCACTGCTGCCACTGCTGTCAACCCGCTGTTGCTGCCCGCACTGCACTGCTGCCTGTGATGTTACCGCTGCCTCGGGTCTGCTTTGGTGGAGGGTCGCTTTGTGTCTGGTGCTGGGTCGGAGGCGTGAATAATGCGACAGGGTATGTTTTACAGACAGGACAGGAAAGTCAGATGCTACAGAGATTTGAACGTACAGATTTGACGCTTGGTTTTGACGCCATAGTTGACGTATGGAGTATGTGCGATTATGTTTTGCAACATATCATTCCGTAATGCTTTTTTTATAAATTTAGTCCGAATGTTTTTGAATGCCTGATTTTTTTTGCATTTACACAGTAAGCTTAACAGTTAACATTCAGATACATATTTAATCCTGGGATGATTTGTATTGTAATTTGTGTTTGTTCAAGGTAGATACGCTTCGTTATCATTCCATTTTGTCTGGGCTAAGCGTGCTGAAAGCCTGAAGGAACACGTCAACTATGGCGTGTTGCCTCAGCGTCTAAAACTAAGTCCAAACACTGAATTCAGAACGTAAAATCTAGCAATCAGATCCGACCACGGCTACTACAATGTCACAACTAATGAGAAGCAACCACGAAATCACTGCGAAACAAAGGTCATCGACATACGGTACGGCATTTATCAATGAACATATACGCTAGGCTGGGGTGGAGTCTTCACGGGTTTAACGGGTGTATAATGGGTGTCATGGGTGTAGCACGGGTATAATGGGTGAGTACCGGCTATAACGGGTTTATCGCGTGTTCCACAGAGGCACAACGGGTACCACGGGTGTATGTCGGGCACCATAGTGTTTTGACGGAGACCTCGGGTGTATGACGGATACAAAAACGTATTATAGGTGCGACGGTGTGCCACGGGTAGTACGGGCTATCAATCTCTAATTGCCTATCACTGGCTTGCACCACCACTTGACCTGTATTTGTTCAGCGGAGCGGACGGGTTAGCACTAGTATGAAACTAATTGTAAGAGAATGCTTAAAGGGCTTGTATTCTGTCAGGCCAGTCAATCTGCCCGGCGGGGTGTTATCAAAAGGGTTTAATCCTCTATATATTAATGTCTACTGGGGACTTAATATTGCTTATATCATTATTTTGGGGATTTTCCGTCGGACTTCTTCGTCACATTATTGTGCAGTTTCAAACCTATTTAGGATGAACAGACAGTATGAGTCTTCGACGGCATCTTAAGACGGTTTTGTGTGGTATTGGAGACGGGTTCTAATTTTGAGAACACACAAACCTTCGTTACTCTGTTAACGCCGCGCAATGTCGCCAACTCAACAGCATAGAGCTTCAACGTTGACTTGCTATAACCTCCATTCATTAAGTATTGCAAAACCATGAATTCAGGCTTTTCTCGCACCTCTATTCTCTCACGCCTCTGTTTCCTCACACGGCTCACCCTTTCACCCTACCGTCACCATGTAAGAAGTATGACTAACTAACAAGTTAACCTAAAATTACGTTTCTGTTGCTTCATGCACTGCTCCTTTAAAACAACTTAAATAGTAATCTGATTGTGGCCCGTTAAATAAAAAGGTAAATAAAAATGTCCGTAAAGTAAACTTTAAGAAGTAATTTGAATTTTCGTTTAATTTCATGACCAACGCGTATGTTTGATCGGCTCTATGCCGTGCACGTATTCTCAGCTTTCTTCTGGTATCCTGACCCGCATATAATAAGCATACATCACTGTGGAATATGATGATAAAGATCAACTCAGTATATACATTTTTGTCATTTTTGGCCTCACACGTCATCACTGTACCGCCTCCGGCCGTGGCCCCACTACCGTGCGCACGTTGCGCGTACAGCCTACAGGACAGTTCCCCGTGTTCAGCAATATCTCTGTTGTTTTCACAGTGGATTCGTGTTCGTCTGGCGAGTCAGTGCACCGTGAGTTAGCAGCTGCCTGCGTCTAGCAGGCGGTGGGGATAACATGGCTAACGTCTGTCCAACGGGCTTTCCATACATGTTATCCGTTACTGCACCTATATGTCCAGATCTGACCGGGATGTCCGCACCTAACAGGGATGTGTATGTCCGGATCTAATTGGGATATATTCCCGGATCTGGCTGGTATGTCCGGATCTGGTCAGGATGATCAGGATGTATGTATTTGGATCGCATTGGGGTGTATATGTCCGGATCTGAATACAATGTCCGGATCTAATTGGGATGCAAATGTCTGGATCTGTCTGGCATGCCGGATCTGACCGGGGTGTGTATATGTCCAGATTTGAGTTGGTTATTGCGTCCGGATCTGGATCTGACAGAGATGTTGATATCCGGATCTCACCGGGGTGTATATGTCCGCCACTGCACCTGTATATGTCTAGGTCTAACAGGGATTATTATGTTATGTATATGTCCGGATCTGATCAGGGTGTATGTGTCCGGATCTGATCAGGATCTGTTCTTATCGTCCTCTGGTGGTGGCTTTCCTTCATGAAGCGACGCTCTTCCGTCCGCTGCACATATGTTCTTGCTGACCGTACTGCCCATACGCTTCTGTATATTCCGTCTCATTGACACTATTCGTTTGTATTGTTCGGATACATGTGGTGCCGGGGGTGTGCTTTTGTGTATGTTTATGTTATGGGAATGTGTCTCAATGTTGCCTGTGGTATGTGATATGTGATAACCTAACGTAGTTGGTGTGTTCCGGTGCACTCACGATGTGCTTTGGTCGTGTTACAATGCTGTTTGTCATCTAACGTAATGGGTGATTGTTGTTGGTACGCTCCCGTGGCACTGATATTGTGCATACGCTCTTCAATGTCATCTCGATGTTGCTGCGGCACTTAGTCGCGTTCACCGGACAGTTGGTGTACGCAGACTCGGAAAGCGCCGGTTGCGCGTTTCAAAAATCAAATCTGGAATATATATAATTTATCAGATTGTGTCGCGTTGAAAGTTTAAAATTTACAGAAAAGAGGTTTACTGTACGTGTTCTAATAGGAACCCAATTGCTAACCGTTTTTTCTGCATCGGCCGGGAACTGAACCCGGGCCGCCCGCGTGGCAGGCGAGCTGAGTCCAAAATTCCTTTTCCGCTTTGCATACGTCCACAAAAGACTGGTCGACGTGCTTCTTTCTTGAATTATGCAATTCATTTATTCTGTCATTAGTTGATTCATTTATTCATTGATTTATTGATCATTTATTCTCATGTCTGCTTTCCTCTTGGTTTGCGTACATGATCTGACCGTGAGCGCTGCAGAGCCCGCCGTCTGCGCTGCCGTCTGTGTCCGCCACTAACGATCAGCACTGCACGCAGGCGTCGCCGCCAAACCCCGGATCACCAGTCTGCGGGTCCCGGGCGTGGCCGACCTGGTGCAGACCCAGCAGCGGCGCGCGTCCGAGCGCCAGCAGCGCACCCGCTTCAAGTCTGCGCCGCCCTACAACTCGCCGGGCGTATCCGTCTCGGCCCAGGACAGCGACGAGCCCACCACGCCCGTCCTGGGACCCATCAGAGAGGAGACGGGCCGGCCAGAGGACCGGGAACTGCTGCCTCGGTCTCCACCGGACCCCGGAGACAGCAGGCACCCGCTGCATACAGAGATGAACCGGCCGCCGCTGCAGCGAGCGGACGCGTCGGACAACGGCACCACGCCGATACGGACAGAGGCGGGGACGCAGCCGGCCGAGACGGAGTTTCGTGAGAGGGGCGCTGGAGGAGGGTCAGGAAGGAGTGGAGGATCGGGGAGTGGGCCAGAGCAGGACGGGTATCAAGAGAGTGGATTCTAGGGCGCTCTAGCTCTAGGCTCGGAGAGGAGAGGGTGGGTCAGGAGTGAGGGTGAAGAGGGTGAAACATGAGGCTACGGAGTGCGGGAAGCAGTAGGATGTGAGTTCCCTTCCAAGACTTACAACTCTGAGAGGAGCTCCACTCTCTGGACGATGATGTTGGATGCTGGAGCCGTGGGTCCGATTGCTGCGTTCCCCGAGTGCTGGAAAAGTCGCGTGTCACGACCGTGGCTCAGCTTCCCGGCAGGCATCAGCTCAACTCAGACTCACCAGCTCAACTCATACACAGGCCATACTCTGCTCTTGAAGTTTCAGTTGAGTGTGAGGTCAACAAACTGAGGTCCAGATCATACCATCGTTCGGAAACTATTGTGATCAGCTCAGCTCAGCTCAGCTC
>JARFNR010045552.1:0-15238 GCA_030323935.1 Semibalanus cariosus
CAGTGTTGTTGGTCTCGCTCTGCGTGGTCTTGTCGTGGGTGAGCGGCGCCTCGGGCAGGTCGGGCGACTGTGGTATCGGCAGCAGCTGCTGGCCGGGCTTGTCCGTCTCGGCGCGCTGAGAGCGGGTCGAGCCGTACTGGAAGCTGCGCTGGGATCTCATCGAGCCGTACTGCGGGTTGCCCTGGGAGAAGGTGCTGCCGTAGCCGGAGGAGCCGTTCTGACTGAGCTCGCTCGGCGGCCGGGCCGGGCTGCCGTCCGCGCGCACCGGGCTGCCGTCGCCAAGCTGCGGAACCAAACAGAAGCATGCCTGCGAAGCCGAACGCAACCGAACCATGCGAACCGAGGCGGCGGCCGTCTGCGGGCCGGCTAGCTAGCTAGCACAGACACACACACACGGACAGACATACAGACACCACGCGGGCACGCACGAGCCAAGCGGAGCAGGCAGGTGGCACGGGAACTCAGGCGGGAGGCATGCGTAACACGGCGGCAACGGCTGACCCTGAACTGTGCTCCCGACACCGAGAGCACCGTTTGCTCCCGATACCGAGAACACCGAGATCACGGAGTCCCAACGTAAGTCGATATTCACACGCGCTAATTGAGTAGATACAGTTAACCAAAATCATCAGAGATTAATCGGCACTGGAGAGACGCAGGGCGGCGTTACCCGTTAGCTCCATGCGCTTATATGGGTGAAGTTGTACGGAGGCGCGCGCGGACACGGAGAGGGGCCGCGGCGGCGGCGGCGGGTCTCACCTTGGAGGGCGGCTGTTGCATGCCGTGGAACGGCAGGTTCTCATACACGGCGCGGTCGTCCGGCCCGCCGGCGCCGTTGGGGGAAGACTTTGATTTGCTCGGGTCGCCCACTGCAAGACGTGCGCCGCCCTGTCACACTCACTATCTCTCACGAGCGGACGGCACGGAGAAGACATGGGAGAGACAGACGGACCAAACACAGACAGAGAGATAGAGAGAGAGACAGAGAGAGAGACAGAGAGAGACAGAGAGAGAGAGACAGCGCGAGCGCTATGTGCGGAGGAGCCGGGAGCGGGAGGAGAAAATCGGTCGGTGCGAGGAGTGGCGGTGACAGTGAGGTGCTGGCTACGCTATGCGACACGATGACCCGACACAAAAAAGGCGCGGACAGTGAGCAGAGATGGTGGCTACACAGCGAACCACATCTACACTAGATAGACGCCGTAATCGCCTGCAAAGAGAGCAGAATGAAAGGCGCGTCAAGACCCGCGGCTGGGCTAAGTTTGACCACTTTGATCCGAGATCGTTGACAAGAACATTACGATAATTAAAAGCTTGTAGTTTGGATTTAGAGCTTAATGCATACGATTATCGAACATTATCAGTGGAACTAGAAAGTGACATTTATATGAGATACGTTACGGCCAATTTAAATTACGCTTTTATGCAGTAATACTTCAGTTTAAATTTCGACCATATGTTGGAACCCTGGTTCGCATTCATTGGAGCATAAGAGTTCATAGAGTTCAAAAACTTGACCTGAACAATGTCAGGGGAGGAAGGACATATATACAATACAACACAGTTCACGTATGCGATAACATTATACGTTGCTGGTACCGCTATCGTTTTTGTTAGTGTCACCAGCAAACAATACATGCAAAAATAGTAAGTGTCTTACCTGTGTCTAAGTTGTCCTCCTTGGAATCCGAATCCGTTTCGACCCTTCTAAAGGTTACAACTACAAGCAAATTAAAACAGTTAGTCAGCAAACCAAACAAAACTGGGCAGTCGACAGTCATCGACAACCCAAAGAAAAAAGTAAACAAGGTGTATGCTGCATATAATTATACAAATAAATGACTCGGTGTGTAGACAAAGCAGCCTAAAGGGTCTGCTATCTAGCATAACAAAGGTAAAGGCTTTCACAGAAGGAAATAGCAAATAAGCAAGTTTCGTGTGGCTATATTATTCCATGATCCTCTCCATTAATGTAATACAAAACTATTTAACCGTATATCTAAGTTGGAAAAATATGTTTTTACAAACATTTCAGTGTATAATGTTCTGAGTATGATGCTAGTTTCCAAATTACAATAAACATAAAACGACGGAGAAGACATTATTCTTGAAAACGAAATAAAAAATATCCGGAATTACCAATAAGAGTAAAAGCAAAACAAAAATAGAAGCGGGTTAGCACCTTTCTCCTGCGTGGCGGGTGGCGCGGCGGTTTCGGCCGGCTGGTCGCTCAGTTTGCTGAGTGACTGCACACTGGTCACGTGCACGTGCACACCAGGTCGGATGGGCCACTTGTGCAGCGGCTGCACGCCCTGGCTACCGGGACTGGCACTGGTACCGTCCGGGCTTCACACAACAAGACAGACAGCGGTCAGCCGCGCGTGCAGACAGCGGGCGCGGGACAGGCCCGGTCGGCACACCAAACACACACACAGGCACACACACGATGACAAAGCCAAATCGCTCCTCGAAGGCTCAGAAGGCCAGGTAAGAGCCCACTGAATAAAGCAGTTTGATTTTTTAATCGGTGAAAAGAATGAAAAGAGGTTCAGCGTATAGCCTTAATTCTATTGGCAAAGGCAGCATGTTGATCGAGGAGCGATTGGGGGTTATTTAGAATGCACGTGCTACAAGGTCAAGTAACAACAAACAACGATCTGGCGTTGACTTTACCTTTGCCGCGATCGTTAAAGGTATCTGCCCAGGAAATAAATAACGTTAAATTATCCGTCATTTAACCGAGGTTAGGCAAGCAAACAAGAGTAAAGGAAAGCGTTAGAGCAATAAGCCAGGTACAAAATATCGCTTACAAATATACGGTATGTTAAAATTAGTGCAACGATCATAGAACTCCGCAAGCTACCTTTACCACTGCGAATAGTGAAACATCTTGCGTATTGAAAGAACTTCGGTAGATGAGGAGATATGAGCCCAGTGCAGCAAGCAGAGCGGCACTAGTACAGCATGCGGGGAGGCAGAACCTGCCAGGAGCGAGGCAGCAACAAGGCACTGCGAGACAAGCCGCGAGGCAGCGCGAGGCGCCGGAGTAGACCAGAGACAGCACGAGACAGCACGAGGCAGCAGCCGAGGCAGACCGAGGCAGACGCGAGAGAGCCGGTGAGCTGTGGCTGGTTACCTGGCTGTTTGACGATATCGGGGTTTGACGGGGGACCAGGAAGGAGCGAGGGCCGAATCACAGTGCGCACCTCGCCGCGGTAGAAGCTAGGCGAGAGAGCGCTGCGTCAGACAGGCAGACGGAGAGACAGACAGACAGACGGAGAGAGAGAGACGGATAGAGACGGGGAGGGCTACCACCAGAGGGCACGCCAAGCCAGTCGGGTCGCCGACCACCGACAACCATGAACAGAAGCTTCATGAGCAGAGAATCCAGAGCAGAAAGAGATTCTTTCTGAGATTCGACAGAGAAAGATACAAATATTCCACAAGACTTCGTGAGAAGCCTTGTGGGCAAGGCTCGTATGTCCAAGTTGAATTTTGATAGTGGATCTTACTCGGAATCGGCTTGACCAGACTGACTTGGGATCTATTCATCTCGGACCGATGCAGGCACGGTACTGTTAGTCTCTAAGAAAGGGGCCATCAACCGGAACAGAAATCTCTAGGCCGTTAAATCTAGACGCCAAGGGGGGACAGAAAGGAAGCACCTCACCCCGACAGCGTTTAACAGATCTGTTTAAATGATTTCCCCGAAGGCAAGTTTATCTACTGCGTATAGAGCAGGCGTTTTATGTGTACTCACTTTTCTCTCTCCTCTAGAGGGTTCGGGACGCCGTCTAGCGTAAACAAACAAAAACAAAAAAAACGTTAGCCACTAGTCAAAAACGGCACGACAGGCGAAGCCGGTGGGAAGCATAGCATTCAGTATAGTTAGTGAGAAAACTCAGCAAACAGCACCTAGCAGTCAGTAAGAGCACGGTATCGGCACGCAGTGGACGACACAGCAGACACACACACGGGATGCCAAGCAAAACGTTGCGAAGTGGGGCTGCTTCAAAGATCTACCTCTACTACTGATGCATGGATTCTGACAGGGGTTTGGCCAGTTCCTTTGAATCCAGCACAATATAGAGTGTACCATAAATAACTGCTTTGTTTTGTCAGCTTCGTGTAAATGTTATAGATGTGAAAGAGGTATGTCTATCTGACAGCGGTTAACGTCCCCAGCTGCAAGATATTTTTGCAAAATGAAATGACAAATCGTAGAATGCAACACTGATTTCTCCACATCTTGAAGCTCATCGTGTTCTACCCATATTGGCATCAAGCCGTGGGCGCTTTAACATTGTTTCCTTACATCCAGATACTTAGAGATAAAAAATCAGTAGTGGGTATAAAAATGCTTAAAAATGTCCTTCGGATTAACACCGGGGAAAAAAACAAAACATCCCAGGGCTCAGCTGTAGACCTGAGCTACGGCGGGCAACCATGAAAAGTCGCTTCTTCACGCGGAAAGTCCCTTCTTCACGCGTGGAGTCACTGACTCCAACAGAGAGCCGATCCCTCTGGAGGCCGACAGACCACCTACATGGCCGGCCATGACCCAGGTGTCGCCACCTGAATCTGAGAGCCCTCCAGAGTCCCGCCCGACACGGGACGACACTCACATTTATCCTTGGTCTTCTTCCGGCGGCACCAGAGGATGACAATCACACAGATGATGAGCAGTAGCACCAGAGCCACGGCTACCACCACAATGATGATGATAAGGTTCATGCTGCCCAGGTGCATCCCCCAGCCGCTGACACCTGAGCAGAGGTCAAACAGGAGTCAGCGGTCACGGCAAGTCAGGTGACAGTACCTAGATGACACCGGAGAGGTGTGGCATGTGTGGGCGAGGCTTTCAACTGGTTGTATTATTCAAACGCTGAAAGGATTTAAGCGGTGTGAAGGTGCTAGTTTGAAGTGTTGACTCAGGAGGAATGAGTGTGAAACTTTCAGCGTCCCAAAAGTGTTCGATGCATGGTGATTTACAAAGGCTATTGTGGCATTGTAACGAGTGAGGCTTTCAAGGTAATAATTTTAAAAATAACTAATTCAAATTTTTGTGCAGTTTCCTCTCTGGTCAAATTACTGACGGCTAGAAGTTCCCTTTCGGCCTTTTCATCTCACCTTTGACGTCAATCTGGCACGGTTTGCCGGCTCCCACTGTGTTGTTGACGTGGCAGGAGTAGGTGCCGAAGTCGCGGCTGCCGGGCCGCACAGTCAGTGTACTGACGGTGCCGTCCGTTCTGATCCGCTCCGTCAGCGTCTCGTTGTCGAACCGCCAGGTGAACGTGACGTCATCAGGGACAGCGTCCACCTCGCAGAGAAGCAGGTACTCTCCGTCCTCCTCTGTCTGACGTATCAGGCACTCCGGCTTGTCTGTCGATGTAAGGGAAACATCAGATATTCTGACCTTTCTATGGACGTGGTAGAATATCACCAAAGTAAAAACAGATATTCGAGAGCTAGCGGGAGCTAAAAGCTACGTTGAGTCACAATGTCATTGTTTTTTTAGTACTTGCATGTTTATTAAATACAAATATTTTACATCTGCAAATCGTTGCCAAAGCTTTCACATACTGAATCTACCCCCGGATTATAATATGTGTCCTCCTCCTCAAACTCAAAAGCAGACCAAAATTTCCGCTTACACATGACGTTGACGAAGACGGCGGTGGAGGTGACGCCATATTTGTTCTGGGCCTGACACACGTACTCGCCGGCCTTCTCACGCTTGATGCCGTCCTGGTAGTTGAGACGGAGCCGGTCTCCGGTCTGTAGAGCCTCGTCATCTGCGGTCACAGGTCACCGGAGGTCATCAAAGGAAGCTAATTACAGGTGAGCATAGATCATCGCAGGTGACTAGAGCTAGTCAAAGGAAGGGAATCGTACAATATCATCTATTTATTCGGGTTAGATCGGGGTTTTCCCTGGCATTAGTGATATAGAACGGAGTAGGTTATATCAAGTTGGCCGTAGACTAATTGATATGTTCATGACATGCTAGATAGACTAGATCGGAGTCATTTTAAACGCCCGATTTCCAAATCATTTTGAGCTTTACCATCAGGTGGCATTAGTCTGATGATCTATTAAAACATATGAAAGCAATTCAAGTCAGACTCGATTAAAAACGCTCACTAGTGTGTCGATCATGGCACATTTCACAATATCCCACCGCCGCGGCACTAACCTTTCTTCCAGATGTAGGTGGCTACGGGGTAGGCGTTGGCCTGGCAGATGACCTCGTCAGGCGTCTGTCCCTCCACCACGTCCACGATCGGGGAGCTGAGACTGACGTTCTCCGGAGGGTCTGTAAACAGAGAGCAGCGCTGGTGAGATGTTCACACAGGCAGGAACATCGTGTGTGTGACTCGAGGGCAGGTGATGAGGTGTAGGTAGGGTATGACTGGAGAGAAAACCGGACGGAGGGTGGCAGACAGAGCTGACGTCCAGGGCAGTCGGTATGGCTCAATGAAGCTTCAGCTTCATGAACTATGGACTGTGATAGTTGTCTAGCAGTCGAAGTGTTCGCTGAATATTCGAATGTTCGCTTAGAAGTACGACAATGTTTAACGAATGTTGTCGTCTCGGCTACGCTGACTAGGCAGCCGGAGGGAAGAACGAAGACGATGGCAATGTTTAACATTTACCTAGTGCAAACTACTTCGAGGTCGAGGCATACTGAAATATATATCACTGGAGGATAACTTGTACGGATTTCAAAGGGGCATAATTCATCTTAAAATCTGGTCATAATTGCTGCTGTTTCCTACAAGACGTTCAACTTCAACTCACTAAGTTCCGAGCATATGCTGGCCATTACGGCGTATTCGAACTCACACTCGACTGTGAAGAACGTGGTGCTGCTGACGCCCGGCCCCACCGGATTAGCCGTGCTGCGGCACGTGTAGTTGGCGTTGTCGTTGACCCGGTCCAGCATCTGGCCCGGCCAGGCCGACATGTTCCACGTCAGGGTCGACACGATCGACTCCAGGTCGTTGGTGCGCGAGTCAGGGTCTAGGGTGCTCATCTTGATCGAGTAGAACGGATTGTCTTCCCCAATGATCTGCGGATGCAGTCACAATGGTTGGTATTGCATTGCAATTAAATCTTCGTAAAATACATAGATCTGAGTTCTGACTCCACATACATGTCCGAACAAATGGTTGGAACTAATTTCACATAAGAGCCACTGCGTATCTCTAAATATGACTCGTGTCGCACTTGCAAAGCGAATTCAGGGCCTATGTTGTAGTCCAATCCGGCAAGAATTCATCCAAATCAGTACGCTGGGTGCTGGTCATAACAACCTTTGATCACCTTACCTTACCGCCAGCAGATTTATTTTACATCATTATGGAAGAAACTCTCCCGGCTAAGAAATACATTTCAATCCATACTGACAGACAGGGCAGCAGCCGTCGTTGGAGGGGTTGTCACTCACCTCGTCATCCTTGAGCCACTGAAGGTCACAGAGCGGTGAACACTCGACCCGGCAGGTGACAGAAATGGAGGAGGAGTTCATCAGCGCACCCAGGTACCCATGCAGACGCTCGATGAACTGGGGCTTCGCTGGAGAAGAAGAACAAATATGTAAAAGGTGAAATTTGAGAGGTACTCATGAACAAGCTCAGAAACTAGGGAAACTTCAAGGGCGAAAATTATTTTAAAATGACAAACACAGTCATGTATCTTTCCTTGTTAATATATCATATGGTTCTGGCCACTTCCCAAGAAATACATGCCAAGAGATAAACCCACAGCAACAGCACAGATAAAGCCCCAGTATTCTACCACTGGCGCACATCGCTTCACCATTTCTGTCTGCTTGTCTAAACCCATTACCTCCGTGGCAGATTGTTGAAGCCTGACACGCGCGGGGTAAACCTAACACCGCCGCTCCGTCCCTCTCCCCTCCTCCCCACTCTACCCTCCCGCCGAGTTCGCTTCCGTGCCCCGCTGGCAGCCTCTAGCCGCAGACTCGGCGGCGGCTTAGCCGCAGCCAAGTTGCAGCCAGCGGCGAATTTGACAGCCTCTGATTGGTTCATTAGTGTTAGCGGACGGATTCTAGCGAACAGCACGGAGCACGGCTCCCAGAATTCGCCCCGGGCACCGGTGGCGGAGCCGGCGCGGCTTTCGTTTCAGAGTCTGACACGGATCAGCTCACAGGCTTTAGCTGACGCAGTTAAATAGCGAACATGAACTTCTCAACGGCGGAGTTCCAGCTTAACATAATTTGGAATCCAGCGTTTCTGCTCACTTTTCAGCGAAACATTGAAAATATAATCATTTCTGGTTAGCCTTCTAGGCGAGTTATATAAATACGTCTTCATGTTCACGGTAGCACAGAAACCACAGCACACCAACCACACCTCAGTCACTGCTCTTTCGAGCCGACCCTGGGTCTTCCACCCGGCCCCGCCTGGCCCGCCTGGCCCTCTCAGCATCACTCACTGAGGACCATGAGGTCGACCTTGCCCTCCTGGCTGTTGCCGGCCTCGTTGGTGGCCGTGCAGCTGAACGTGTTGGCGTCCTCCAACTTCACCGTGCTGATGCGCCACTGGTTGTCTCGCACGTCCGAGATCAGGTGGTTACCACGCATCCAGATGTACTGTGGAGGGAGGGAGGGTAGAACAGGTCAGGTCAGGTCAGGTCAGGTCAGGTCAGGTCAGGTCGACTGCCAGTTCTCACTCAGCCCAGTTAGGTCACATTAGGGCTGGGGAAGTTCTATCTTCCCATATATGTGTAGAGATATAGACGATGATGGGTGATAGAACTCGTAACATGTGGGGAATATCGATTGCCATTGCCACGAATGTTACGTCATTGATTCGTATTTCAATGAGCTATTGCACACCAAAGGATGATGCTGATGTAAAGCCAAACTGAAACAAGTTAAAATGAGATTGATTGATGCATTAATATTACATCAAAGAGCAGGCCACCATTTACGATACGAATTATAGTGAGCGTGAGACATGCACCGTAGTGAAGTGTAAGTTAACCTGCCTGAATAATTCACTTTAAACAATATTGACATCTTCAAAGGGGCGCGTTCCGAGTAAATCAAATAATTCCTTCTAACATCGTAGCACTCGATTAAGCATGACATACATTAATTCTGGCGGCTCGATCAATGTAGGTGAAATGGTTTCCTAGTGTGACGTATGAGCAGACCAATCAGTGTACATTGCTGTCTGACCTGATCAGCCGGAGGGTATCCCGGGTCATCCACCTCGCAGGTCAGGGTGACCGCCGAGCCCTTGAGCACCGTGGCCGGGTGGTACACCAGGGCCGCCTTGTGCGGAGGGTCTGAAACAAAAGGAGACAACGGAAGTCAGTGTTGGAAATTGGAAATCATGACAACTCAGGATTTTTATTTAACGAGAAAATAAGTGGATGATACTACAGTCCTGTAGCTTATTTGTAGCTTGCATGATAATAAGTTTGATTTACATCCATATATAAATGACAGCCAGGATAAATTATTATTTGAATTGTTATCAAGCTCATAAACTGGCCAGCTGACTGCATTCAGGAATAAACATTTCAACTCCACTGAATTCAGATTCATAAGCACAGCTAGTGGGACGGGCCGTCAGATTCAGATGAATCAGCCAACGAATTGGCTTTCAGCGATATCTAATTTGCCTCGCGGCAAACTTCTGAAGCGGACGTTGTTCGGGACGTTTCATTTAGCCTGCAGAGCGCTGTCGAGTGATGATTCGCTTCAAACAGCGGAGCGCGGACCGCAGATAGCAGCACATTTACGTCACCGAGTTGGGCGACTCGCTCCCCAGATGTAAATCAGGCCCTAATCCCATCCAAATCCGCGCCACTCGCGAGCCATCGGGAACATGCTCACTAACCCTCCGCGCCACTGGTGGAGAATTGATCCCATGTCGAGACTAACTACACTAACGCTACACCAGCTAACGCTACACCAACTAACACCAACACCAACCACTAACCCACACCACTCTAACAACTCAAACTCACAACTCAGCAGCTCAACTCGCGAACAACTCACGGCGCACGACAAACTCCTTCTCCTGTGATCGCGGCCCCCAGCCGGCGGAGTTCTTTCCAGAGCAGCTGTAGTTGGCCATGAATGAGCGTAAGACCTCCAGCAGCACCAGCTCGGTCGGGTCCGTGTTGCAGAGCTCGTCCAGATGCACAACCTCGTTCGTGTCGTTCGTGTCGTACTCGTTCCAGTCCTGGGTGTCGTACGGCAGGTCTGCGAATGACATAGCGGTCAGAGTCTTCACGTCAACTCACAGAGGGAGAGAGAGAACGTCGGGGTTGTAAAGGTACGTCAGATGGACAATACTGCTGCCAGGCTATACACTGGCCATAGCAAAGGTGTGACCATACCTTCGGGGAACACCGTCACGTTACGAATTTGACAGCAACAAGATTTCATATGAATTTGCAATGCGTTCAATCAACAGATTTTACAGCACCCACTGTTCTTCCTCAACGCCAGTTTTCTTCAATGCATCCACATATAACATTAGTACCACCATCAGCGGTCCCTTCCATATCTGCCGATCCGCCACTCACTGGTGATGTTGGCGTCATCGCTGTCCGTCATGTTGGTGCAGTTGCTGCCGGGCACCTCTCTCAGGAGCTCGCCGTTCAGGAACCAGCGCACCGCCAACAGCTCGTCAGGGTTACCAGCCGTGACGTCACAGCGGAACGTGACGTTCTCCTTGTCTTCCTCCATTACAATGCCAGGCTCCATGGTGAGAACCGTGTCTGGCGGGACTGTAGGGGGACGGGGGAGGGCACGGGTCTCAGAGGGTGCGAGGCAGATGAAGAGGGAGCATGAGTTAGCGAGGGTGCGAGGAAACGAGGCGCCACTGCGTGCTCGGTAACTAGTGTTTTACATTTCTAGTGTATAGTGCACACAGAGGGTGGGTAGCTGTGGTGCCGCCTATCGTTGATTGAGGAAGGAGTTTGTCAGAGGATGTCAGAGGATGTCAGTGGACATGACATACCGCGTTCAATCATTTGATAACGGAAAATTGTGGCAATAAATTCTGCAGATGAAACGGAATCGCACAGTCGGATACAGTAATTAGTGCAATACTGGAAGTTGAGTTCAACAAATACACCTTTTTGCTATGATATAAAGGGTAATAAAATGAAGCGATCGAGCGCGTTGTTGCACTCACACCGAGCTATTAATTCACATTTAATGTGCAATACCTACAATTTAGGTACTATTGAATATATGTGCTATCCAGGATGTTAGATAGAAGACACATAATAAGCTACTATCACTTAAAATTCATGAAAACATTGCGAGCTAATGCAGTTGAACGACAGCCAAATTCATAATCATTACCTTAAAAGCTTTCTCATTTTTCATCCCGATCATTTCGGCAACTATGACCACATCATTAGCTCCGAATGTGCTGAGAACGCCCAGCCTCGCCCGCTAAATTCAACCTTTCGGGATGCGGCGGGAAAAAGTTGTCTAATGGCTCCCCGGAGGCCGGATCTGCGGCTTCAGCCACCGAAGTGGCACATCGCGGGAGCGGAACTGCGGGCCAGCTGCGATCGAGCATTGACAGACGGACAATATATCCTGCTGGGAGCTATGTCCGGAATATTCAAATGACCCAGCAAATACATATTTCTAGAATATCGCCGTTCCATTGTTGCAGTTAAATTTTCGACGTAAAAATTTGAGTAGTATCACTGTTAACATTACAAAATGGGTGTTGTTATGAACGGTCTGAAAACGTGCGATATAAAACCATAAATTTGCCCGCACTATTTTGTACACAAACATCGGCCGTCTTTAGCAATGTATTTCGGAAAGGATGAGCAAAGCCATTCTCCGCACGCACGATATACTCCGAGGGGTGCGTCCCCAGGGGAAATTGGCACTGAACGACGTTTTCATTCGTAGGAAATCGTCCGGATGAAAATGATGGCAGCAAAATAAAGAATAACGGGATACTAAAACCGCGTTTTTAAAGAAGAGCACATCCGCACAAGGCCTGTCTTAGAGCTAAAAAGATTAGCAGGTTGGTAGTTTGAAAAGGATTTAAAAGGAGGTTTACTAGTTACAAAGCAATGCACGAGTGGCATATTGAGATAGAATCGCTTCAACTAGCCCACCCCAGTCCTCGGCTTTGAATGCAACTTCGTCAGTCACATTTGACGAAGACCTTAATCGATTAATGCGAAAACGGGCTATCCTGAAGCAAACAGATTTTGTGCAAATTGCTCGGAGCTGCTGCGGGGAACAATGCTAAGCAAACAAAACCCTCATGTAGTATTTTTGAACATATAGTCCAATATAGTATACCGCCACGGTAAGCAGTTTCACTTTCATCTTCTCCCTGTTTTTACTCTCTCGTTTTTTTCTAGAGCAGCACATAATGTTTCGCTTCACGGGTCTTGGCAACGCAATGCCCCGTTCCATTAGCGTATCCCCAGTCCTCGCCACCACTTTGACACTTGTGACACAGCTAATTCAAAATCTCATTTTAAGTTTAGGACGCACTTCGGATCTCTGCTTGTCATTATGAAAGTGATGCGTGCGACGCACGAGAAGTAAACAAGATGGAAGGAGGCTGATAAAATCTGTGCTGTACCAGCGGTGGAGGAAAACAAGCTACTTGTTGAGGGTTGTATGGTTGTAACGTGGCAGAACAGAGAACGGTAACTTTATGGCCGTTTTAAGGTCAACAGCGAGTCCTGGTGCTAAATGTGTGTGGTAGACGATAAATTAACGTACATACTCGGCGTACATAACATGTTACGGTTGCTATGAATTGTAAACTATAGGTCAAACGACTGAAAAGTGATTTTAAGTATGGATTTTAAAATATATCGCTTCTCTACTCAGGGGCTCCGCCACAGGGGGGACGGGGGGACGGGTGGGGGACGTGTCCCCCCAACATTTTCGGATTTTAACATTACGCCTATGGGCGTTGCATTGAAAGAATCGACTTCAGAATGCCTCCGTCCCCCCAACTTTCGGAAGGTGGCGGCGCCCTTGTCTCTACTCGATCAGTGAAACCTACTTTACAACTAGTTTTGTTATAACGTGCATTCATAATTAGGTATACTCAAGGACAATTATTATTCAGACTTGCCAACGGAGCAAAGATTGATACATACGGAGACCATCACGAGAAAACATACACAATTATTCCGTCACAGTGAGACACCAGTTACTTCACCAATCTATCGACAAGCCGAAGTTTCGAGAGTCTGATAATACTCACACTGGACGTGAACAGTGGCCTCATTATCGGCGGTGCCCACGCCGACGTCGTTGGCCACTTCGCAGCGGTAGCGGCCCACATCGTGGCGGGACGTGTTCTTGATGAACAGCGACGGGTTCTCGAGCGTTCCACCATCGAACTTTTCCTCATCAGACAAGTCCATCTGGTTACCGTCCTTGTACCTGAAGACAGACGCGAAAATAAATCAACCTCCCCGAAAGGTGAAGGTGAGAATGAACGGAAATATCCATGTCGACAGAACAAGCTTAAATGACAAAAATGTGACAACATACTTGATACACGCACATTCCTGTTCAGGGAAACACACCATAAGTTTGACTGAGTCACAATTCAGACCAAATATGCGCGATCGGCTCTGGCTCCGGCTCTCTTCAGTGAGCGTCCAGTTGAGTTCGGACAGGTGTAGGTCACGCCCAGGCCCCGTCATAATGCGGTTTCCGGGCCTGGTGAGTCCCTGGGGCTCAGTGAGCGACAGTGCGACTCCAGCCGATGGGGGTGCTGCCTCACTGGCACCGGAACGAAACGACACAGCAGCTTACGGGCTTTGGCGTCACGGTGTGGCGGCGGCAATATGCTAAGGCGATGTGTTGTTGAATGCCAGCCAGGGAGTTTGGAGGATTGTTGGAAGTCTCAGTCACGTCAAAGAATGGAAACATTTGGAGGATGGAAGAGGCGGGTATGGAGCCGCAGCCTTCACTGGTGAGTGGCGAGGGCTTTGCTGGCTCTGTCAGACTCTCAAACTAAACTGGGCTTGATTTTGATACAAATGTCATATATTCGTGTCTTTACATAATCATTGAGCTAACTAGTTGGTTTTGTAAAGCTTCGCCGTAATAATTAATGCCATTATACTTTGCCCGTTACGTGTAAGTTCAAGCGTCACGCATGAGACGAAAGCGAAACAGCAAATCGGGGAAACACTAATAAAACCCTACAGTCCTGAACAAAAAAGTCCCACAATGCTCGGTTTCACGTCTCAAAACCTAACTAACACAGACATCCAGTGGCGTTTACCAAGCAAACAACCGGAACTGTTTGTCTTACATAAGACTTACCAGATCACGAAGGAGAGGTTGGTGGGGTTGGCATCAAACTTGCAGAAGAGCAGGATGTCCATGGACTCGTTGACGGTGACGTTGGAGGGCTCTACGCTCACCAGCGGCGCATCTGCGGAGCATTGAACCGCGTGTCAACATAAGTCCTCCACTATGTTACTGTCGTAAAAGGGGCGTCGCCACCTGTGGAGGGGGGGGGGGGCAGGATCGCTCCGACCTGGCTTCGGCCCCCATGCCAGATTAATGGGATTTTAACATTAGCTCATATGGGAGTGTGGGGGTGGGGGGGGGGGGGGGACAAACACCTGACTGCCCCCCCCCAAACACCTGGCTGCCCCCACACTCACAATTTTGTGGCGACGCCCCTGTGTCGTAGTGTAGCTAGTGTAGTGTAATCTAGCTTGGGTATTCATTAAATGATTAAACATTAAATACCGTCTTGTATTGACATCAAGGTCACCATTTACACCCTCATTTCACTGGACTTCTTCGATACCTTTGCATATTTACGCACAGTATTATTCACGTTTGAGCTTATGGCATTGAAACACGGTTAGAGACGCAAAGGGGTTGGTAGCATTACGGTACTCACAGAGAACCTCCACCTTGACGGGCGCCCTCAGCGGCGACTCGTTCTTCCTCTCGATGACGGCGTTTGTGGCGACACAGACGATGTGGTCCCCGTTCGCCTCACGAGTGGCCGTGAACGTGTACCGACTGATGGTCTCAGTGGTGCTGTCCGGCTGCCAGGTCAGGTCAGGTCAGGTCAGGTCAGGTCAGGTCAACGGTCAGCTCAGGTCCACGGTCAGGTCAACGGTTAGGTCAGGTCAGGTCAAAGGTCAGGTCAAAGGTCAGGTCAAAGGTCAGGTCAAAGGTCAGGTCAAAGGTCAGGTCAAAGGTCAGGTCAAA
>JARFNR010046662.1:0-15229 GCA_030323935.1 Semibalanus cariosus
GCGTAACGTAATTAAGGGAGGGGGTTTACCTCAGCGTGACAAATTGTGACATGGGGGAGGGAGGGGGTCGAAAATCGCCAAAAATTGCGTTACGTAATTAATGGACGGCCCCTTACCATGGTGTATTGTGAATACAGTCCAACCCAGCTGCAATATCCACAAACGGATTATTTTGTGCTTGTTTGTTAACTGGTAGGCAGTGGCTGATCCAGGATTCGGTTAAGGAAGGACCACGTACCGAAGTGGGCCCCAGTCCTTGGTGGGCCCCCTCAGGCCTTAGTGGCCCCCTCAAGCCTTGGTGGGCCCTTTTTACCCTGAAGATAAATGTAAGCCAAAATGGACCCTTTTAGTGCAAAATATGCCTTTCACATGCCAAAATGGGCCTCTGCAAACCAGCATTGGCCCTCTTTAAGCCAGAATGAATCCTCTGGAGGTCAAACTGGGCCCGTTATAAGTCAGACTGGGCCCTCTGGAGGTCAGAGTGGGCAAATTTAGTTGCGATTTGTTTGAAAACGGAGTGAAATTCGTTTCGAGTCACTTCGATCGACTATGAGCCCCCTCGGGCTATTGGGCCCCTTCGAGGCTCATGGGAGGCATGGCCCATGCCCCCCTCTCTGGATCCGACACTGCTGGCAGGCGCGGTTTGATCATATTTTATGCATCGTGATCGAGCTCGGGTCTATATGTAGGACAATTGATTGAATTTCACCAGTTCCGTTTACTGTACCTCTGGTCAATGGTCAGCATCCTGATGTAGTCTGACATTGATCGGGATCCGACAATTCAATCATCGAGCATTGCATCGAGCGTTGGATACTCTATCGCGCATTGCGCTGTCATTCAATGCAACGACCAAATAATCGACACTTCAGTTGTTCGATTTGAAGGTGTTCGCTTCTGGCGACTCGATAAGTTTAAGCAGTCCGAAATCTTGGAACTAAAAATATGGTTAGTTTGTTGAAGCATTTACAATAACCTTTTTAAAATTGGATCTTGCGCATTGCACGTTCCACTGCGATGCGATGATTTAAAAAAGTTTGTTGATTTAGGTATACCGTTTTTATAACATTATGCTTATATAGTATTGATCATTTTTAGTTTAGCTTCTTTTTCTGATTGCGATAGAACATGTAACCGGCATTTTGAAGCATGAATTAAAGTATAAAAGGATTGTATCCTCAATCCTTTTGGTATTCAGCTGATTAATTTTCACCTTTCGATGGATTCGACTGCTGTTATTTCTTTCGTATCTTTACCACCCCGTCTCAGATTGTGATGACAAACACAATATTAATTTCACACATTGTTTATGCAATACCATGAAATGGCATGCCTCTCATCTGATGCGTCCCTTACGCTTTCCATACGTCAATGATCATGTCGACATGGCACTCAATCACAATAGACCTCACAGCGTAGAGTGCGTCATAACAATGCTTGGAACTATGTTGTACCATCTGGCAACCACACCTTACGCCGGGGCCATCTGGCAGCTCTCACAGTATGACGCAATTATATGTTCACATAGAAAAATACAGACGCGCGAGTGCAACACCAAGAGAAGTCACATTCACTCACACGCGCACACACATATGATATTTTGAGAATGAGCACGCCGACTTTGCAGTCACGCACCGGCGTGCCAAACAGGCGGATAACTTTCGACAGCCATCGTTGTGTTCTCCAGACCTCGCAGGCAACGCTTGTGATGCCTTGCGTTTCGCTCCAACACGCCCCCAGTCGACTCAACCGGGGCAGCTGACATTACAAATAACGCTCCAAAGCGGCCGGCCGCGGTGGGACATTCGCTGTGGCGTCACACAATCTTGTCACGTGGGGTCACGTGACCTGTCCGTCCGTTTACGACTGGCTGGCCCGACCCTGAAGCTTCTCGAAGAGGGACGGTCGGCTGCGACCGTCAGTTTTCCTTCCGCGGAATCTCCTCCTGGGCGCCACCGCGGACGGCTCGGTGACGGACGGCTCGGAGAGGGCCTCCACGACCAGGGTCTGCTGCTCCGGCGCCAGGTCATCTGTAACGACAGCAGTGGTGTCAGTGGGATGTGGTGCTGATGGGAGCCCGCAGTTCCGCCGGTCACCAGTCCCGCCCGGGTCTGTCAGCGTCCCGGTCCACCAGAGCACGGTTCAAGCTGTCAGCCGATACTGGCGGGTGGTTTAGTTCGTTAACGAATGGTTTTTAGTTAGTTCGTTAACGAATGGTCAGCTTTTGAATGAACTGTTCGTGCTCCGTTGGACCGAGATCGACAGTTTGACATGTCTGCCAAACATTCATGTCCTTCTACCGGCCACCATCACCAACCAATCCTCACTAGAAGCAGCGACAAAGCACTATACTACGCCGTAAACTGGAAACGTAAAGCCAAACCGGAGGGTTAAGGTTAGTTGTTTCCACCGAGCATTAAGTTTTGCTGGTAATGCGTTGAGTTTTCTTGAAAAAGCTGGCTGCTGAATTAGAATGAGTAGCTTCCTCTGGCCTGGCTTTCGATTCACAGCATTCTTTTTATAAATCCATCTAAAGAAACCAGTGGCTAACCAAAGCATTTTCCATTTATATCAGTGTCCAAATACCAAGTGCAATGGCAAAAGCGTCATTGTGCTGACTAGATAAGAAATTGTAGTGCTTTAATCAGACTGGTTATTGATACAACTTTTTTGGAACGATTCAATCATGATTCATTTTAAAATCTGAATGATTTAATCACCGTTCGATTCACAAATACAATTTGGAAAATTGATTCTTTCCGATTCAAAGATTCAAAACAAGTATTTTAATCGATTCATGTTTGATTCAACATTTAAATATATGTGGAGCATTATGTCAAATCAATTTAAATGGAAAGATACATATGTATGATCATTAAAACATTGTTATAGCAATACTATTTCAGTATAAATGAATGCAGCCACTGGGACTGCATGTATTTGCACAATTTACAATGTGCACTTCACACGCTAAGAATCGTTAATTCTTTTGATTCAATCAGCCTTGATTTGATGCGGGTTTTGATTCAATCACGATTCATGAATCAAAAGATCTGGTGGTGAATCAATAATGTTTTGATTCAAGGAATTATGATTGAACGATTCCAATCGATTCAATCAGTGTCGAATCAATCACCAGTCTGGCTTTAATGCTATGCTCTTTGCCACACTATTTACCAAAAACCAAAAGCAATTACTACTAAATTACCATCAAAAGCGAACTAGAAATGTGCTACCAATGCACTACAAACTAAATACTAAATACTAAAACTAAATACTAAGTCATAAGCATCCCGGGCATATCTTCATAAAGTACCTTGGACAATGGACATCCTTGCTTTGAAATCACATCACGAAAACATTTGTATTTAAAAAGCAACATAGCAAATGTTGTATACTTATTTCCGAATTCACTACAAAGGCAATGCAGTGATATATTAAGTAGGTAATGTCCATTGACTTTGCGAAGCTATGCCCGGATAAAAGCAAGTTTATTAAACCATTTACCTTCCATCTGCGCTCCAGACCCCTCCACCTGGTCATCTGGCTCCTCTACTGTCTCACCCGCGACTACCAACAACAGCTGCTCCTCCTCCACGGGCGCCGCCTCTTCGGCCTTGGCGACCTCTTCAACGGGGACCGGCTCCTCCGCAGCAGTCTCCTTTGTGAAGACCTCCGAGAGCAGCTCCTCAGCGCGGAGGGACTCCTCGGTGGACACTGCCTCCTCGGCAGGGGTCGGCGCCGGCGTCGTCGGCAGCAGAACGGCCTGCACCGGCGCGTCGGGGCTCCTCAGGAGGGAGGTGATGCGGCGCTGGCCGCCGGCGGGATCGCCACGCCGCCGTGTGCCCGGCACGAATGGCCGGCGGCCGCCGGTGCCGCGCTGCCGGCCGCTGAATGGCCGGCGGAACACCGGCGGCAGCGTGGTGCCCTCCGTCTCCGGGGTCGCCTCAGTCGGTTCCGGGGCGGCCTGCTCCTCCGTCTCCTCAGTCTTCTGCGTCTCCACCGTCTCCACAGTCAGCTGGCGGACCTCCGTCTGCGGGGTCAGCTCGGCGGAGCTGTCGGCCGGCGCCTCGGTGGGCTGGCGGGCGAAGAGAGGACGGCGGGCCCGCGAGCCGCCCGGCTGGCTGAGGATGCTCCTGCCGCTGATCAGTGGCGGCAGGTTACGGTTACGCACCGGCCGCTCGCCGCGCGTGCGGAGCCGCAGCTGACGCGAGCCCGGTGCCGTGCCTGTCCTCTCGGCCTCCTCTACGGTCTTCTCGGCGGTGGCCTCCTCCTCGGCGGCAGTCTCATCCGCCTCGACAGCCTCCTGGGCGGGCTCCTCGGTGGGCTTTTCGGTGGTGGTCGGAGCGGCAAGGCCGAGGAAGCCGCGTCTGTTGCCGGGCCGGCGCCGAGAGGAGCCTGGGGCCAGCAGCGGCAGACGACGTCTGGGAGGCTGGGGAGCGGCTTCCTCGGCGTTATCGTCAGCCTCAGCGGCAGGGGCGGACTCCCGGGTGGCAGTGCGCTGTCTCAGAATCGGCAGAGCCGGGCGTCTGTCTCTGGTGGGCGGGCGCTCGTCGCTGACGGCGGGGGTCACCTCAGGCGTGGATGGCCGCCGGATGGGGAGCACTGGACGCCGGTGGAGGGGCAAGCGACCACGAACGGGCGCTTCTTCAGTCTTCTCAGAAGCCTCCTCGGCAGTGGCCTCCGCGGAAGTAGTTTCTTCAGCGGTGATCTCCTCTGTCTGCTTCTGCTGCGAGATCCGGGAGCGAAGAGAAGGACGGGTCCTCTGCGGCCGCTGCACGGTAACCTCTTCAGCGGATGCAGTCTCCTGAGTCGCAGAGGAGGAAGCCCTCTGCCGGAGAGAGGGCCGTGGCCTCCTGGTCGGTCGCACGGGCGCGTTGTCTTCGGTCTCTGAGACCTCCTCAGTCTTCCTGGTTGCGGTGAGGGAGTTTCGCCTGGCGCCAGCCCTTCTGCTGCTGCCGATTCTCCGTCCCAGCCTTCCGCGGCCGCGGTCCGGCCGCTCAGTCGTGGTGGGCTCCTCAGACGGGGGCGCAGCGGTGGTCGGATCCTCAGCGATAGTCTCAGTGGTGGCAGCCGCGGCCTCAGTTACAAACTTCTCGCTGGCGGCAGCCTCAGTGTCATCGAAGGTCTCCTCTTCTTCAAGTGTCGAGGCGGCTACTTCGATCAGCTTCTCGGTAGCGGTGTCCACCTCGTCGTCACTCTCCGTGATTGGCTCTGCAATGAAAGCACTCTCAGTGGCGATCTCCTGGGCCACTGGCTCGGCGGGAGCCGGCGCCGCCACCTCAGTGGTGGTGGTGACTTCTGCCGGCGCAGCGGTGGTGGTGACGGCCTCTGTGGCCTCAGTAACCGGCTCCGCCGTGGTGGGAACCCGGCGAGAACCGCCGCGGCGGACTGGCCCGCGACGGCCTCCGGCGCGCACCCGGTTGGGGCGTCTAGAGCTGCTGCTGCTGCTGGAGGTAGCGCTGCGCCCGGTGATAATGTTCGTGGTTGCGACGCGCTCACCCTGACCGCGCGAGATGCGGCGACGGAATCCTCCGCGACGGCCGCCCCGACTCGGCGCCTCCTCAACCTCGACGGCGTTGGCCTGTTCAGTCTCCTCCTCTGCGTCCTCCTCCTGTGGCTGCGGCGCGGGCGCCTCGGTCGTCGGCTCTGGCGCAGCCTTGGTGGCGGTCCTCGGGCGACCGCGGCGGCCCGTCGTGCGCTGGACAGCGGGTCTCCGGGGCGGCGCCCGTGCGCGGCTCGACAGACGGCCACGGATGCGGCCGCGTCCGCGGCCGCGCTCTGGCGCTTCAACTTCGTTCAGTGCCTCCTCGCTGAGCTCCTCTGCACCGGGCTCCTCCTGGATGAGCACAGCAGCCTCCTGCGTCTCGACTTCAACCTTCTCAATGGCCGGAGCTTCCGTGGTGGGCTCCTGCGGTCTCCGCCCCCTGCGCGAGGGCCGCCGGGAGCCTCTCAGGCTGGGCCTCGGTCCCCTTCGGCGTCCTCCACGAGCCGGCGTCTTGGTGACCACCTCTTCAATCTTCTCCTGGGGCGCTTCTTCGACAGCCACTTCCGCCTCCTGTTCCACCTCAGGTTTGGTCTTGGCCGGCTCATCGATAGGCTCCTCCTCGACTGGCTTCTCTGTGGTAGGCTCAGGTCGGCGTCCGGGGCGGCCGCGACGGCCGGGTCCCCTGCGGAACCCTCCGGAAGGGGAAGGCCGGCCGCGGCGGCCAGGAGCTGGGCGTCCCCGTGCCGGGGCCTGCTCGGTCACCTCCTCTACAGCGGCGGGCTCCTCCGACACGGTCTCCTCCACCTCCTGCACCGTCTCCTCTTGGACCTCCTCCACGGCCTCGGGGGTAGGCTCGGGCTCCGGGCGGCCACGACCACGGGAGGAGCCGCGTAGACGAGTGCGGCGCCTGTCTCCGCGCGGCGCCAGACGCTGTGTCGACGCTCCCCCGCGGCGCGAAGGTGCCGGTGTTTCAGGCTCGGGTGCCGGAGTTGGCTTGGCGGTGGTGGGCTCTTCTACCTCCTTGTCTTCTTCCTGTTCCTCGGAAGCAGCTGGGCGACCGCGGCCGCGGAAACCTCCTCTGCGGCTGGCGCCCGGGCGGCGGCGGCCGGGCAGTCTCGCTGGCGCCTTGGTCGTGGTCGTGGTTGGCTCAGCGGCAACTTCTGAGACAGCCGCCTCTTCAACGATCTCCTCCTGCACTTCTTCCGGCTCATCAGTGACCTCGGGCCGGGGCCGACGTCCGGGCCTCGTCTTGCGCAGCGGCTTGCGTCCGCGAATCCTTGACCCAGCAGAGGGCCTGGCCTCCTCCGTCTCGGTTTCCTCCTGTTTGACGGTCGTCTCTTGAACCCGCTGAGGGCGGCCCCTGCGACCGCTCGTCAGGCGGCGGCGTGCGCCCGTACGGCCGCCTGACAGACGGGTGCGCTGAGTCTCCTCCTCGGACGCAATGGTGGTCGTGGTAGCCTCAGTGGTGGTAGTCGTGGTGGTAGTCGTCGTTGTCGTAGTCGGAGCTGCCGTCGTCTCAGCGATCGCCGCCTCGGTGGTCGGTGCTACGGTCTTGTCGACGTAGTCGAGGGCAGCCTCTTCGTCGACGTAGTCAAGGGCAACCTCCTCGTCATCGAAGAGAGCCTCCGCGGTCGACACTGGCGTGGCAAGCGTGGTGATGACTGCTTCAGCGGGGACACCAGCTTCTGTCGTCTCGCGCTGCTCAACGCCTTCTGTGGTCGGCTCGGTTTCAGCGCGGGTCGCCGTCGCCTCAGTTGTCACCGGGGCATCCAGATCAGCACCAACGACTGCATCATCGGCAAACCCGTCAGAGTAATAGTCGTCGTAGTCGGCGTCGGTGTACTCAACAGACTGGTCCGCGGACGCGGCGGTGGGGGTCGGCGGAATCCGCTCTGTGGTGAACTGCGGCTCCTGTGCCTGGTCTAGACCCAGCTCCGGCTCAACGCGCTCCAGCCCCTGCTCCTGTTCCAGCTCCAACTCCTGCTCCAGCGCCTGCTGCGACGTCAGTTCCTGCTCCAGCGCCTGTTCCGCCACAAACTCCTGTTCCAGTGCTTGTTCATACTCAAGCTCCCTCTCCTGTTCCAGCGCCTGTTCAGATTCCAACTCGAGCTCCTGCTCTAGTGCCTGCTCTGACTCCAGCTGCTGACCACGTGCCGGGAAGCGAGGCCGCTTGGGGAGGCGCTTCTCATCGATATTGACGGACTCTGTGGGCTCGGTGACGGGTGCCGGTGCCTCCGTGGTCGGGTCAGTGACGGCGTTGACCGGTCGGCGGCGGATGGAGCCGCGGCTGCGGGTGCGTCCCGCCACGCGGCTCGCGCGGGCATTGCTCAGCACAACCGGATCCTGCAGTTCTGCCTCCAGCTGCTCGGCCTCCTGAGACAGTCGCTCTGACTGCGAAGTGCGGGCCTGGCTGCTGACCACCCGCGTACCGCCGCGCCTGATGGAGCCGCGCCTGCGCGGGGCGGCCTGCGTCGGGGCGAGTGTCGGTTCCGGAGTCGGCGCGGCGGTCGGCCGGCGGCTGCGAGATCGGCTGGGGACGGCCGCCGGCTGCGCGACGGTCTGCCCACGGGAGCGGAACGAGCTGCTACCGCGACCGCGCGATGAGGCCGTGGTGGCGGTAGCAGCCGTCTCCTCCAGCTCCGCCTTATCCTGTTCCAGCTCCTCCTTGCTGACGGAGGCACCCAGGATGGAGCCAATGGCAGCGGCCTCCTGAGCGCCCCGGGCCGGCGTCGGAGCCACAGCACCGGGACGGGAGATCCGAGTACGGCTTGATGCCAGTCGGGTGCGTGAGGCGAACCGTCCCTGTGAGCTCTCCGTGGTGGGGAACTCCTCGAGGAGACTGGCCTCGTTGGTGGTGGGAGCGGCCTCGAAACTGGCTTCCGTGGAGATGGAAAGCGGATAGTCGTCCTCAGATGCGAACGCAGCAGCTTCGTTGTCATCAGTAAACTCATCCAGGCTGGAGACGGTAGAAGTCGGCGTCAGATCCAGGGTGGAAGCTGTGGGGAAGAGATCAGCAGGTCCTCTGGATGTAGGCGGCGCTGTAGTGGGCTGCTCTGCAGCGATCGCAGCATCAGTGGCGATGGCAAATTCGTCAGCGTAATTGAGATCCGTGGCGCTGGTGGGAGTGGGCTCGGCCAACTCAGGGAGAGCTGTGGAGGTCAGGATCGATGCTTCGGTCGCGTCGATGGCGTCTGATGAGAGCAGCTGAGCGGACTCGGTCGTGGTGGCGACGGCGGGGCCGGCAGACTCGGTAGTAGCGGCAGTAGCGGCCTCGGGCTGGATGGACTGACCGCGGGACCTGCTGGCAGAAACCCCGGCTGCCTGACCCCTCACGGTGGGGGCCTCCGCCTCAGCCTCGGCGGCCACTGATTCGTAGTAATCCTGATAATAAGCGGCATCATCTGAGTAGTAATCCTCTTCATAGGCGGCGTCGTAGTACTCATCGTAGTTGACAGACTGTCCGTTCGTGGACGGTAGGCCGGTGGTACTCGCCTCCGGAGCGGCTGCGGTAGTTTCTGCCTCAGTAGCGGTGGTAGTGGTGGTGGTGGGTTCGGTGGTGGTGGTGGGTTCCGTGGTGGTGGTGGTGGGTTCCGTGGTGGTGGTTGTAGGCTCAGTAGTGGTAGTGGTGGGGGTAGTAGTGGGCTCCTCTGTGGTGGGCGTTGCGGCGGTGAATGTCAGACCAGGCTGCACCCGTCCGCGGCTCTGGTTGGCGCCGCGACTGCGACTCAAGCTCGCCCGCCGTCCGGACGTAGCGGTCGTGCGGGCGTTGGTCGCAACAGTCGCTTCTTCTTCTTCTTCTTCCTCCTCCTCAACCCCAACGTTGGTCCGTCCGAGGCCATTGCTGGTCGTTCCGCGGGTCGTGCTGGTGCGTCCCCTGGCTGAGCCGCGGGCCGGTCCTCGGCTCGGTCCCCGGGCAGGTCCGCGGCCCGCGGTCGTGCGGACGCCGGTCGTCGCCGTCGTCTCTTCGCCGACGGAGGCCGTGCGGACGCTGGACGTGGACGTGCGTCCGCGGGTGATGGTCGTTCGGTCGTTCACCGCCGTCCGTTCGGCGTCCGTCTCCGAGGTGGAAGTCCGTCCGCCCGTCACCCGCCGTCCGCCGCGACCCCGCGAAAACCGGCCGCTTTCGGCGACCAGGGTCACCTCATTGTTGAGGATCTCTGGCTGCGGCCGCGACCGACGCGTCGGCGGCTCAGTCGTCGTGGTGGTTGTGGTGGTTGTGGTTGTGGTGGTTGTGGTGGTGGGAGGCTCGGTCGGGGGCTCCGTCGGCGCCTCGGTCGGTGCCTCGGTCGGGGCGTCAGTCGGGGCCGCAGTCGGGGCCTCGCTGGACGGACCCTCGGCGAAGTTGTCGTCGAAGTCGAGCGAGTTCCCGGCCTCTCCGTCCTCGTAGTCGTAGTAGTAGAGGTACTCGTACTCGACGATGGTGCCGTTTTCGAGCACCTTGCGCACGATGCGCGACTCGATTGGGTCAGCGTTGGGCTGTGACGCCTCCTGCGCGGCGGCTGCCACCAGCAGCAGCGCCACCCACGCCGCTGGCCTGAAACACAGCCGGGGGAGGGGAACGTCGGTCAGGCGGTACCGACGCGGGACGATCACGGCACGAGTAGCACCGTGGGAGAGACGTATGGATATAGTAATGGGGTAGTAATCTTCTACTACTCAATATATGACGCATGTATACACATACGCATTGATTCTTTGGCGTGAACACATGGTTAACCAAAATTAAATGCGAATGTAGAGTAAAACTCAACGTTCGAACTGATGTCATTTCTATTGTCTACCATGAACGACTTCACGAATACTGGACAGAAGAACTGAAGGTTTTTAGCTTGTTTTGTCTTATGCTTGTAACTGTACGCTGCGAACTATTTTCTTCAAATAATATTTACATCGAGTTAAACGACAACACTGACCTAATGTGGGTGCGTTTTCTTATAATGTCATTTATTATAAGCTCTTCATTCTTATTAACTCGAACTTTCTAACATCATAAATACTATTATTTTGTCTTGCAAAACGTTAAATATAAACGTTTATAAGGTCTGTGGACATGCTCTATTGCTCTATGAGACAGGCCCATTTCCTCGGTCGTGACTGGGCGGTCAGTTGTGGCTTGTATTAGGCGAGAGAGGCCATGGTGAGCCATTGTTGTGGCTCATATTAGGCGAGAGAGGCCGCCTTGTGGTTCAGCATCACTCGAACCGTGCCCACATCCGATCCAAACCAACTGCATACGCCCAGTTTCACTCTGCTCACATGCGATATCTGGTCCCGTTAGCATACTAAAAATAAATCTGATGGTTCGGTGATGCTAGCAGAAACGCACTTTAAGTTGTATAACACTTTGAATAACAAATTCAAAGCATAATTTTATCATAATGATTCCGGATTTCTGATATCAATCATAGGGTTTTGCCTACTCTTGTTCATTGCCGTTATATAATCCACAAATAATCAACAAATACCCGATTGCTATGGTTGCCAGGTAGCTATTAGGAAATGGTAGCCCCTAATGCGGGGCGTTTTTTGGAAGCCATTAATTACAAATATGTGCTGTTGCCGCCTCTTTACGGCCACCTGTCGGCGCCCACACGCTCCCGGAGCGGAGAAACCCGGCTGGTGCTGCGCTCCTGTTAGTTACCGCAGTCGCTCGTTACGTTCCTGTGCCGCCGCGCAGTCTCCGGGCGCCGGCGCGCGCTAACGAGCCTCCTCCCGCCGGGCCGACTGCCGGGATCGCGCCGCTACGGTATAACGGCGGCGGTCAGCGGGCCTTCCGAGCCCGACGGTCAGCGGGCCTACCGTGCTGGCCGAGCTGTTTATGACCTGACTGAAACGCGCCCGGTGGCGCAATCCCGAACCGGGAAGCGCCTCGCGACACCCAAAACAACTTTCCCTCTGCGGCGGGGATGGTTGTCACTGTCGGTCTGCGTTGGGGCGTACCCGCCGTCCAACTTTGATGGTGTCAGGCGGAGCTGGAGGGTGTCAGGCGGAGCTGGAGGGCTCAGCGCCGACCACTCTCGGTATTCCCAGAGACAGAGTTTTGTGCAGAGTTGAGTCTGCCGTTAGACGGGAGCTCACTGAAATCGTCAGCCTTGCAAGCGAGCAGCCACCCCACAATTTGGCCTTGTGAGGCAAATCCGATATTTCTATTTTCAGCTGCCTTGTGCTAAGGAGGTTTTCCAGACCTTGCCGACTAGGTGGGCGGAATATTCCATTCAATCGTTATAACCGTCTCACTGTCTGTCTCTAGACAGTGACGTCATTGTTTCTGGTCGGGGGGGGGGGGGCGTATCCGCCAGGATGACGTCAGCACACCCCCGCAAATTCCACTCGTCTGTGTCACCCCTGGTACCGCCATCTGCGGAGGCCTCTCGGTCTGCTGACCGGTGGCTGGCACCGGCATCTCGATAGGATTAAAGATGAACGGAGACGGAACATTCCTGGGAACTAACTGATCAGGTGCGGCGCTGTGATGGGAGTAACGGCTCCGCGCCACCGTCACGTCACGTCACGTCACGTCACGTCACGCTCCTCGCAGTATGTGACACCATATATCGCGAGGCGAACTAGTCCAACAGTAAACTTGAATGTTGATGACAGCGACCAAATCGTTAATAATCGAGCCGTTGCCCTTCCCTCTTGACTGATGGACCTCACACCGGAACGGACAGTCAGACGTAGAGCTTTGTACTCACGTCGTCCGTCTGACACTTTCGCTTTCCTTTCCTCGCTCCGACTGACACGCAGCCGCCTGGGATCCGTCTGAGATCCAGAAATAACACCATAGCCGACCATCTGTCGCTGACTGGGTGCAGCTCCTCCCCCGGCCGGTGACCGCCGTGTCACGAACCCCGCCAACAAGGCCGCGCCTCCGGGCAGAGCCCGGGGCGGTCAGCTCTGACAGCGGAAGCATCACCTCCCGAGCTGCATCCCGCCAACAAGGCCGCGTCTCCCGGCAGACCACCCCGGCAGAGCCCGGGGTGGTCAGCTACAGCAGCGAAGCGTCACCTCCCGAGTTGGGCTCCGCCAAGGTCAGCTCACTCCGGGCAGGGTCAGACGCAGCCCGCGGCTTCACTCAACAGAAGGGTGAACTGCTGGCTCCCACGAGAAAACGCCGCCGGTAGAGCCACCGTGGCTTTACAGTTGACCGCATCCTTGTGGTTGGGATGCAGCGGTTGCGTAAGTTGAAGGTCGAGCGGTGATGATAATTCCACCGGGTTTATATTTTTTTATTCAAAGCCAAGGTCTAGTTATAAGGTACTCATTTGTTAGGGATTTTTCGTAATTGTGCTGAACACTTTGACTATCAAATATGTATTGTTAGCACATATAACGCCATGCTTTTACCGTCAGTAATTTTTAATACACAACACCGTGAGAAAGCTTAATGTTAACAAAGAAAATATAGAAGCGGTCAAAGCTTAAATGGCTAGGAATGCGTGACACCCTTTGTCCTTCTGGTGACAACGCTAACGATGACATATCAGTATCCAACATAGGTTTGGCCCGTCATGAACATCTTGTATCGATCCTGACATTCGGAACGTGATGTGATGAAATGTCCTCACGTCCCACTCGCATTGTTATGTCATGTCAAAACTGAACATCTTTGTCTTCGTCATGCCATTGAAGATTTTCTTGTTAATCACAACAGCTCGAAACGAAACTTTTGACATACCGACATTTGCTTCGTGATTGCAACGCAATGTTCTCGAGATATTGACAACAGGGATCGTTGTATCCATTATTGGCTGGTTTAAAATAGATATAGTATCAAACTGTAGCTTTGTTGACTCCTGAGAGTTCGAAGAAAGAGCACATTCCGATTTGATGTGTACTGTCAATTATTTAATAAAATCACAAAGCTAGACAACAGTGCACAGTTCAACAGGACAGCGTCAAATGTGTACTGCATCTGACTTCATGGCCCAACTCTAACCCCTCCATTTACTGGCCATCTCCGCCCAGACGCGTCGCCATCCCAGCTGAAAACTGCTGCTGGTCACCCCACTGACCTCTCTGCCTTCACTGGCGGGCTGTCAGGGGTGCTGCAGACGGCGCCAGGTTCCCAGGAAACCGGCTGGTTCCCCTCCGGGCGGTGTGTCCAGCTAACCACGCCCTGGGCCGCGACGCCGCGTCACGTGGCGGGGTAACGTGACGGACGGCCGGACGCCGACCATTGGCCACTCTGGACCCACCCGGCTTACCTCGGTCCGAGGGGGGGGGGGGGGGGGGTAGGACCGGAAGGGTGTGGTCGCGCCCCGGCCGTGATTGGGTTTTCTAATGCCGGGGTGGGTGTGGTCCCGTGACTCCAGCGTTATCATCCGTGTGGTGCCTAAAAACGTCTGGTTAGCTTCCAAGAATCAGTAATCCTGCCCCCATTTATGGCATGTGAGCGTGATCTATATTGCGTTGGCTCCAGCTCATAGCACGACATTGAAGAATTCGTTTATTTTTGCCAATGATAAGATCCTTGGTGAAGCTAATAGTCAGTGACTTTGAGGAAATGAGGGCTCTTAACGTGAGCCTTGAAGGTAAAGTGCACCCTCCCGCTCGGAACTGTAGCACGACCGGTAATCGAACTTCACAGCGTGCTACTCTCAGGGGTGTGTCATACACTGACAACATTGCCGTGCTGCGGTGCACGTGGTCTGCAGCTTTGCCAATGTCATGGAAAATACTCGTACACGCTAAGTGGATTAGCTCGCCGACATTGTCGGAGCCAAAAATGTCATCTCCTTGACAACGTACTAATTGAGTTACAAATATCTCGATTTTCCCACATGCGTCACAGCAAAACATTTCTAAGAATGCCGAAGGTCTTGTCGACCGGTCAAGCGGTACAGTGTTTTATTTGTAAATGTCGTTGAGACGTATTTCGCAACGCTTGCTCATGGCTACAAAAACGTTGCTTATTCTCACGCCACTGCTCATTGTGGAGTCAAATTGGTAAATACTTGACACCGCGTCAGCGACTCAGTGACCATAAAACTAATGCCCTAAACCAGTAACGGTCCGTCTAGCGTCATCGGCATCCGAGCACGACTTCTGCAGCTGGTGACTACCATCTGACCTCGATGCACCTGGCAGTATCAGTCTCCGAGAGAGACGAGTCCGCTCGACTGTGCCAACGGATTAGTCCACCGCCAAAAAACAGACGTAGAAAGTGGAGACGCGAAGGACGTGGCCGGTTCAGCTTGGTCGCCCTGGAGAGAGGTGGCGGGATGACGGCACCCGGTCCGGTCCACCCCGCAGGGGTGCGGCCTGACCCGCCGAGGCTGGCCTTCGCGTTGAGAGGTGAAGACTGCAGCGCATTGTTTCGGCTGGACCGTATCTCGGATTAGAAGGGTTGTTTGGTCGGGCACGGGGCACGCTGTAGGCACAGCGGGTGCTTAGGCATTCAGCGCTGACCCGCTGCACTAAGTGCGGTGACCTTCAGGGGGGTGTATGTCGCTGGGTCACTAAGAGGATTATCCCTAGCGGTAAACATGAAGCCATTTATAGAATGCTGCTTAGTTTTTCGGCTAGCACGCAGCGCACTAAGCGGCAGCGTGAGCTGCTTTTGTTTTCATCTCATCCATTTCCGACGACCTTCAAGGCAAATTAGCAATATGGTATGCTTTCGCTTGCAGTCGGTTTGTCTAATGCAGGGCAGGATCATAGCCAAAGTGACATACAGGGCGACTTCTACCTCGTACCATCATGCCACAGATCTCTGTGATTCCTCGGGGTTCATAAACT
>JARFNR010047772.1:0-15206 GCA_030323935.1 Semibalanus cariosus
CGGGTGTATGACGGGTACAAAAACGTATCATAGGTACGACGGGTGTGCCACGGGTAGTACGGGTTATCAATTCCTGATTGCTTATCACTGGCTTGCACCACCACTCAACCTGTAATCGCCCAGCGGAGCGGACGGGTTAGCACTAGTATTGTGACTATGGAACAAAAATTAGTTTTAATATTAAAAAGCCTTGAAATGCACTGGATGGTTTGTGTTTCATATCTTACCTTTTGCTTGACCATTGCTCTATCGTCGTATGAGAACCAGTCTTGGCCCTTATAAGCGTACGGTCCTATGCGGTTCTCTGGATCCTTGACTACAGTATAGCCGTCTGTTTGCACCTTTTCACAAATCTGGAAACAGAAACATGTGTCTCATACATTTCAATCCACATGTTGCCCACATCAGTTTTTCTCTACTAGCATAACATGCAATTAACCTTGAGAAGATTACATTGCAACACTGGAGCAAAAGTGATCAACTCTAAACCTTGTCTTTTCTTTTGTATCACAACTTAAATGAAGTTTCGAGATCGACCTGAATAACCACCGTGGTAGGAGGCTGTGCAACTGACCTCGTAGAAGGCGAGGAAGCCGGCGGCCCGGGTGTACTTTCCGGCCCTGCCCTTGCCGTAGGACTTGGCGTTCAGACCGTGTTTGCTCGCCTCGGTGAGACCGAACGACTGGCCGTACATGGGGATACCCATCACCAGCTTCTTACGGTCAGCGCCCTTCTCGATGTAGTAGTTCATCGTGAAGTTCTGCGCAAGAAAATGGGACTTGAGTCAGATGGCGTGTTGGAGAAAGTCATATCTAGGTGATCTAGGTATGAGGAATGCTAAAAGATAAAATGCACGCTTGTTGACATAAAAAACACTTGGAATATAAACGTGCTCATATGCTCACATGGTGATTACAAAGTAAACAAAAAACAGAACTTATCGAGTATGTTGTGATGTCTGAGCTGAGATATCAGGTGTTTTACGTCAAAATACAGCTAGAGGAAATTTAACTGCTAAGGAATGCATGAGTTTTGACACTTACCGCGTTGAAGTGGGGAACATCGTCATCAGGATGATAGTACATTGGAGCGGCGGCTCCCGTCTTCTTGTCCCAGTGACCGTGGAAGTCATATGTCATCACATTGATGATGTCCAGGTACTTGGACAGCATCGGCACTTCGTATCCTGTAAACGAGAGTATGTATGAGCAACGAATAATGCATGAGTAACTGCAATGTATCGTCTTATGGCGTTGGTATTACGGAAGACATCAACAAAACATATGTATGGTGAATATCGACTTGCGTCTCACTTTGTCCGTCGTTCGCGTCAACATGTCATACCTCATTGGACATCGAATGCCGCAGCTGCTTAAAACGGAATATTAAAACTGGAACTGGATCAGATACTATTATGATTAGTGACTATTTTCTCTTGAAGAAGAACTTGCTGTAAATACACCGTCATTTAATCAACCCAGGTAATTCAAGTGCACGCTGAAGAAGCGACCAACCTCAAACGTCGACGCTCCCCACACTTACCAAGATCGATAACCTTCTTGTTGGGAGAGACGGCAGCGGTGAGCAGCCAGCCCAGAGGATCGAACTCCTCCCTCAGCTCTTTCATGAGGGCAGTGAATCCTTGTTTGTCGGAGGCGTGCGCCTCGTCGCAGTTCACCTGGGGCACGGACAAATACATAGGGTTATCAGCAGCTAACAAACAGCACTATGTATATTGTATATGATACAATTCTTATGATTTTTTATACTTAAGACGCCGTGGCATACCGACCGTCACAAGCATATCACCAATGCCTGAATATGTCGCACATCAGCGTTGCTTAAATAACGACTACGGCTATAGCGTTGCTGTAATTTAATAACGATTCTAGTTCGCCCGTGTAGCTCAGTCGGGAGAGCGCTGGGCTTACTATCTAACTCGCCCTGGCAAGGTGGGTTCGAGCCGCTTCGGCGTTCGCTATTTGTTCCTGGTAGTGATGACCTGCAGCCGGTGGCAGCGGCCGCATTCCAGGTCAGATGAAGCCAGGGATCCCGGCGGACCGTCCTCAGTCGTTAGTGGACGTTAAACTTTCGCCTCTAAATTAGGTTGGTGACTGGAATTGCGCGATTGGATGGTGGGGTCAGGGCCTGCGCAACAAACTTAGCTTAGCGTGGGTTCTGATCTCGGAAATCCGTCCCATCAAAACATTCGGACTAAATTTAGTTTAAAAAAACGACGGAGCATCTAAAAGCCTGAATTCTTAAAACTTTTGCTCTCCTCAGTTGGCATTTTTTCTGCCAGAGAGTTTAAGCTAATGGTGCACTACGATTCACCATTGCCTCATCCCCTGAGTGTTAGTCCGGATCCTCACCTGCCAGCACGCCGGATACTCCCAGTCGAGATCCAAGCCGTCGAAGCCGAACTTCTTGATGAATGCTATCACAGACTGGATGAACTTTTTCCTGAGTGCAGCGCTGTTGACCATGACGCTGTACTTGCTGCCCAGGGAGTCGTTCCAGCCACCAATCGCAACCAGTACCTTCGTGCTCGGGTTCTTCTTTCCGGCGACCTTGGTGTAGAACTCTGCGCGAAAATATGTGATGTCAGCATGGGAAGGTCGCCCGCAACGTCTCACCTTCGCAGACTTTCCATGATGAGAAACTTCCGCGTTTGTGTTCGAAGAGCTATGGTCAGTTAACACGTGTTCTAATTTAGCACTTCATGTTAAAATATTATATTGATGTACAATTAGTGATGTTTCTGCCAAACGAAATAACCTCTTTCGACTATGTCACTTAGTAAAATCATCTCTGGCCTCCGCGACACACGAAAGACGCTAATAAAGATGAGCTATCTACTTGGTGATCGGCATCGAAGCAGTGACGATACGAGACTCACCATTATCAACGTCTGCCCAGGGGTCGTGCGTCTTGATGGTGTACTCGGACGGGTGGAGCACGGTGAATCCGTACACTATGTGAGTGCAGAGCTCGGTGTCGATTTTCGACGGCGAGTACTTGCCCTTGCCGCGTCTGCAAAAAGCCAAACAACCTGCCTGAGCACGCGTTTCTAACTTGAATCAGCCAAATCATATGAACGAGATACTGTAAAAAATATAATCAGCTTCGTTGAGCATGTTTACTCTCCAGTAGCATCGCCTGTTATGTGGATGCATTCCTTAATATTCGAATTTTATCCGGAAATGCATCCAACGATTCTTTTATAAAAGCTGAGGTTCAGAGATCCAGAACGAACCCAGTGATTAAGAAGCGAAAACATGGATAAAGTGCTCCCGAACTCCTAACCCAGCACGCTTCTGCTGGGGACATCTGCTACATCCTTGCATGATTCTCTGTCGGGATGCTGCGACCAAACCATTGAGCACATTGAGCGAAGGCGGCGGCTGCTCACCTGTACCAGGACCAGTTGGTGAAGTAGCAGACCACCTTGTAGCTGGTATCGGCGGCGGTACCGGCCTCGGTAGCAGCCGTGGGCGCCGCTGTCGTGGTCGGCACCTGACTCTGGGTGCCGCCCGTCTCACCCGTCTGCGACTGCGAGCTCGAGGCTGGCGGCGCCGCCGGCTTCTCGGCGAACGGACACTTGGCCGACTTTGGCCAGTCGCACTGGGTGGTCATCTGCGGAGATAGATCGCATCAGTACGGCGTCAGGCAAACGTACGAGGATGGCTCGTGCCAGGAGAGAGCGTCACGCAAGAGGATGCGAATGGACGCGGGTAGATCCGGTATTGCACTGCACGATCTGTGCTCTTCGAGATGACGACGGCGAGTACAGTTTGACTCGAATGAAAGGGACGTTCCGGCATGTATCCGTGGTTTCGAGGGACAGACTTTAGAAACTTGTCCGTTTGCGGAAAACTTGAAATATGTTCTTGATTGCCTGCACGGCAAAAGCCAAACCCAATATTCGTTGTCGTAAGTGCAATAAAATAATATGGGACCTGCAGAAGTGTCGGTGAACCAAGTTTGCGTCAAGCGACTGACCCTGTTGTAGTGTGTGCCGGGCGGACAGTAGGAGTCTTGCAGCTCGCTGTTGACACAGGTGAAGAATTTGTCGCACTCAACTTCGCTGGGCGATTTCTCGCCGTTCTTCTCACACTTGGCTCCAACCTCCAGCTCCTGAGAATGTACCGAGACACGTCAGCATGACAGAAAACGGCAGTGATGGTGAACGTCTTCCCCTTTCAAGCTGCAACAAGGAATGTCCCGTCGCTCGCAAGCAATCCATACGTTATCATGATAAGTTATATCTCAGTGTTTTGAAACTTACGTTACCATTTGGTGTATGTATGTACAATGGGTCAGAATGTTGAAAATTCTGAGATTCAACTTAGTTTCCATGGGAACAGCTTACCCGAGTGCCATCCGGCTGAGCGGGTGCCTCAGTGGTCGAAGGCGAGACGATTGGTTTAGACGGAGTTTGAGCAGGTGCCTCGGTGGTCGAAGGCGGGGCCTTGGTGGTCGAAATCGGAGGGTCACGAGTCGACGGCTCCGCCTTTGCCTCCAGCTGGAACGGAGGAAAACTGTCAGTTTGTCGCGCGAAATCAACGTTAAATGCATGTTTCTGCGTTAAACAAAGATGCAAACAAACGATGTTATTTAACATGTACGCTAACAAACTATAGAAATGTATGCATGATACGCACGCCAAAAGATGAATGTCGAGTAGAGGTGTTTCTAGCAGGTTACCGGCACTGGTTACACCCCGGTTCAATCAACTCACCGTGGTGTCTGGCAATGGTGCAGCTGTGGAAGTCATCATCGCTTTCATGTTTTCTTCGCATTTGGCATTATCGGGGTAGTCGCAGTTTTCAGAGTTCGCGTTCCAGTGTAGTCCGCTAGCGCAGGACTGCACGAAATAATTGTTGTTGTTGCACACTAGGAACTTGTCACAGTCGACGTGAGGCCGGTACTCTCCCTGCTTCGTACAGGAACCACCCGTCTGAAACGGCACGAAACACGGGTCAATACCACCCGTCTGAAAGGGCACGAAACACGGGTCAATAGAGGTCGAAGTTGTCACACAGTTTTAGCATTGCCGTCAGAACCGGACTGTCCTTCGATACATATTCGGTATAACTGAAAGGATGATACAAACACCTGATTAATGATAGAGCCCCTGGCAAAATTCAAGTCGTGGTTTTCATGCCTTGGCACAAAAGCAGGAAACCCCTGTCAGACGTTTTCTCCATATCAATCCTGATCTCTGGCAACATTCCCACATCTCAGCGTCAGTTCATGGCTCTGGAGTGTGTCAGCACCACACATTAGGCGGCATGTCACTAACCGTGGGCGACTGTGGCGGCGGCTTGGGCGTGGTGGTGGTGGTGGTGGTGGCACCCGGCGAGCCCGGCGGCGGCGGCTCTGTGGCCTGTACCACGGTGCCGCCCACCTGGCAGTCGGAGCTTGTCTCCGGCTCCTGACGCAGCACCCGGTTGATGGTGCGCAGAAGCGGGTGCGCCTCACAGCCGCACCGGTTCCTGAAGTCGTCCAGATCCAGCGCCCAGATCATGCCTCCGCCCAGACCCATGTGGCGGATGTACTCGGACTTGTAGCGGATCATGTCGGTGTCGTCGAAGGAGACCCATTGGGTGCCCTTGTAGGCGTACGGGCCCATGCGTTTCTTGGGGTCCTTCACCACGGTCCAGCCTCCCGACTTGAGCATGTGGCAAATCTCGTAGTAGGCGAGGAACCCGCCGGCCCTCGTATACCGACCGGCCTCGCCCTTCCCGTAAGCGGGGGCGTTCAGGCCGTTGACGCTTTTGTCCGCCAGGCCGAAGGCTTGACCGTACATAGGCATGCCCATAACGATCTTCTTTCTGCTGGCTCCCTGATCAATCCAGTACTTAATGGTGAAGTCCTATGGGAAAGATAAGAACGTCACAGTCAATATCCACACAGATTCATTGCAAGCAATTAAACACATTCAAAACGTCACGCACTGATGAATAGTTTCGGTTGTTTCTAATGGTTGAATAACCCATTCCGCTCCGCTGTCATCTGCTCCGTTTAAATGAGCAGTTCTCTTGCCTAGGTCATACAAAAATGTGCTTGACAGGGACTGCTTTATGGCATCTGGATTGAAACGCGTACTGGGGCAATTGTTGTTTCTTTGTTATGGATGTTACACCCAAGGCACTAGAAGTTTTCGATAGTTAGCAGCAAATTTTCCTTTAAACAACCGTCTTACCGTATTGAAGAAAGCAACCTCATCGCTGGGGTGGTAGTACATTGGAGCGAGGTGTCCAGTCTTCTTGTCCCAGTGGCCGTGGTAATCGTAAGTCATCACGGAGATGATGTCAAGGTACTTGGACAGCATCCCAACTTCGTATCCTGAAATTAAGTAACGAGCAATAAAACATGCTGAACTTGATGAATTATGTACAGTTTTCTTTAAACAAATATTTTCTTAAACACCGCATGTCATGTTACTTACCCAGCTGCATTGGTAACTTCAGATGGAAGATTAATTGCTCGATGATATGTAGGTTTCACATGCGTTTTCCAACAGCCCCATTTAAGACTGTGGGATCATAATTTTGACTAAAAGGCTATGATTGAGTGGAACCATACTCTTAAACGAGATGCTCCGCAGCTTGCTTAGTTTCAGCATTTAACCATGTCACAGGCTGCGACAGTAAAATAAGTGTGGATGTGTTTCCTGCCCGAGCAGATAGAGCTAACCGCCGGCACACACCTGCATCGATGACCTTCTTGTTGGGCGACACCGCAGCCGTGAGCAGCAGCGGCGGGTTACGAGCCTTGAAGGCTGTGCTCAGCCCCTGGATCCAAGCCGTGAACGCCTCCTTGTCCGATTCTGGACCCTTGGTGCAGTCCACCTGCGCAACAGATTTAATTTGGGTAAACGTCGCTGCTAAACGATGAGCCGTTAAATTGGCTGCATGGAGCACACAAGCAAACACGTGGCTATACCAGCCAACTCACGAAAGCAGAAGGAACTTATACAAATTGGGCAGTGAAGGCGAATGTCTCCATGTTCTCAATTGTCATTCTTGTAACAGGAAGGAACTTATTATAATTTTAAGGACAGCAGTGAAGTGTCTAGTTCGAAACACCATAATTCGCCTGTTGGTCAACAGTCAATACAAACCTATGTGGTGTTTGTATGTTCAAGAAGCAATCGCTTCTCACTTTCCCATCCCAAAACCGAAGACAACGTGCATCTCACCTGCCAGCACTTGGGGTACTCCCAGTCCAGATCCAGGCCATCGAAGTTGTATTTCTCCACGAACTCCACCGCGTGCGCGATGAAGTTGCGGCGGCGCTCGGGGTCGTTGACGAGCTTGCTGTACTTGTCGCCGGCCGAGTCGTTCCAGCCGCCCAGCGCCAGGACCACCTTGATGCCCTTCTTCTTCAGTGCGGTCACCTGGTCGTAGAAGTCGTTGTCGAGGTCGGCCCAGCTGTCGTGCGGCCGTATCAGTCCGTTGCTGCCGAGCACGGCGAATCCGTACATGATGTGCGTGCAGAGACTGCTGTCGATGTTCTCCGGCCTGTACTTGCCCTCGCCGGGTCGGTACCAGGCCCAGTTGGTGAAGTAGCACACAACTTTGTACTGGTCCTTCTCAGCCGGCGGGAATGGGCCGAACTCGACAGGGAGCTTCGACTGCTCCGTTTCCATGTCCGTGTCTGGTTTCATCGTGACTGGTTTCATCATGTCCGGCTCCTGTGCGCGACGACAAGCTAAATCAGAACTGAGCGGTGCTGAATGGTTGCAGTGAATCTGGTTTACGTAAAACACAATAGTAAGTCTGTAAAAGTAACGTGCTGATGGCGCAACACAAATTACTTAAAGTGCTAGAGGTACTCTAACAAGAGATAAACAATCATTTGTTATCTTCACTCAAGTACACAACGAGGTCAAGTAATTCAGAGAGGCAGATAAAGAGCGGGAATTACCTTATCGCCTTTCTCTGTCACCGCCATCTCTGTAGACGTCATTGGCTTCTCAGTCACCGTATCCTCCTTGGTAGTCATCATCTCTTGCACCGGCTCCACCTTCCCCTCCAACTAGAACACACAAACTCGCTGTTAATTTGAGTCGCAGGACTATGTAAATCACACGGGTTCTAAATGTCGCCCAGATCGCATATTCGTTTCCCACATTCTACGGGTTAATACAATATTTTGCTATGAACGGTGCGAACGCTCGTAGGAACACATTATTAGCTGAAAGGGGTTTGTCGGGCAATACGTCTAAATTTGATTTTTGGCTCGAACTTCGTTGCTAAATATTCACAATTCTTAAGAAAGAGAGAGTTAAAGACCCGAAACATATTATACCTTCCAAAAATATTTCAAGTAGGCATCATCTCTACGTGTCAAAATCTCCTGTTTGCGACTAACCGTGGTGGCCGATGTCGAGGCAGCCGTCGAGCTCTCCATCTTGTTGCCGACGCATTTGGCAGAATCGGGGAAACTGCAGGTCTGATGCTGTGCGTCCCAATGCAGACTTGACGGACAATTAAATACCATATACTTGTTGTCGTTGCAAAGCTTGTACTTGTTGCAATCTTCGTGGGCGACGTATGCGCCCTGGGTGTCACAGGTGCTACCGGACTGAAAAGGCGACACACATGAAATGCAAACAAGGATCCACTTTTGGCGTATTTTGGCTTGGCCCAGGTTCAGACGTCTTTGGTCCAGGTCAAAGTTTTGCCCGGCGACAGCATATCTCAAACATTGCATTATGCCAGTCACAACTGAGCGAGACTGATAAATACTCGAAATTTGACCTTGGCAAGAAAATGGCTGGGGCCCAAGACCTTACCTGTGGTTTTGCTCGTGAGCTGGAACAATGCCATTGTGATAATGTGATATACCAAATCAATAGACATAGAGGATTCTTCATGGCTCCGAGTGGAAGATAAGGATATCTTTTCCAAGCATGTGACTGAAAAACCGAGTGACGAAGGAGCGAGGTTTGTCTGGAACACGCGCGGAAAAGATTTCCTATCTTCCACGAGGGAGACATGAAGAATTATATATCTTTCTGAGTAGAGTTTGATTAAGTCCAGTTCAGTTCAGTTCAGTACTTGATTTTTCATCGAAACTCATGTGACCTTATCTTGCATCTCAGAGAGATGCAAAGATAACGCATTATTTCACTTTATCGTTGAACGAGCATTAAACCTTTTTATCTTTGCATCTCAGCGGAGTGCAAATATAAAATGATATTCCTGCACTGCAGACCAAATGGAAAATCAACCTCTACTAGAAAGATAAAAGTTGAACACTAAACATCCGTGCAGCCTATTTAACTTATCTTACGATGAACAACTGCAACAACAACACAATACACATCGCCATGAAAATATATCTATTGAAACTTATCTTTTCGGAAACAATTATAATATGTTATGTGCGTGAGGACTTACTCCCATAGTTGTTGTCGCCATTGATGTGGTGGTCGCGGCAGTGGCGGCAGTTGTCGTGGCAGCAGTTGTCGTGGCGGCAGTTGTCGTGGCGGCTGGCGCTTCAGTGGTGGTGACCAAGCTCATGCCGGTGTCGCCACCTCCCGCCTTGATGTTCAGACCCTCGGCAATCACCGTCAACAGCGGGTACTTGCCCTGCGAGCACACCCCGCTAAAGTCGTCCAGATCCAGCGCCCAGATCATGCCTCCGCCGAGACCCTTCTCCTTGATCCACGCGGCCTTCTTGCGCAGAGAGTCCTTGTCGTCGAACGACACCCACTGGTTTCCCTTGTAGGCGTAGGGTCCCATGTGGCCCAGCGGGTCCTGAACAGTGGTCCAGCCCTGCTGCTGCTGGCGTTGGCAGATCTGCCGAAGGAGAGACGCAATGTGTGAGACATGGACTCTGCTATGTGTGGGACAGAGTGAGATGCATTTGTTTGGTGGTAATCTTGAAATATATATTTAATTAAACCATTCCCAGAAGGAAGTTCATGGGAATACAGGGAATCTTGTACAGAGTCTGCTTGCTTCGATACAAGAGCCTGGACTGGTGCACCAACAAGTGCATTATCACCTTCACACCATCAAGTTGTCATGAATTCCTTCATCCTCGAGCCAGTAAGCTAGAGCTACGCATTTAAATGATACTTGTCTGGACAATCCTGCAATCTGCATCCAATTAAATGCATCCATTGAAAACTTAAGCACGAGTTTTATTTACCTCGTAGTAGGCGAGGAATCCTCTTGCGCGTGTCTGCGTGCCCGCCTCTCCTGGGCCTGAGCTGGGTGAATTCAAACCGGTGTTGGAGGGATCCTCCAAAGTGAAGGACTGGCCGTAAAGAGGCATGCCCAGCACGATGTTGCGGGGCGATGCACCCTTGGCGATCCAGTGCTCGATGGCCGATTTCTGTGGAAATGGAACAATGAATTAAAAACGCATGTTTCGACTATATTATCTTCAAGCCGGTGTCCACAGTCTACCTTTCTAGAAAGCTGTGGTAGTTGACATGGAATTGAAAACATAACACGTAACTTCCTTAGGAAAGGTAGTTGGGTAAGTCGGGCAAGAGCACGCACTTAGTGGATTGCGCCTTCCATCTCGTTACTGTGTTGTCTTGCAGAAAGTGCGAATGCAGCAAAATGAAGTTCTGTAAGTTACCTTTCACTGACTTTGGTAACGAGCCACCCCTCATCTTTAAGATAAATACAGTGACATTTTCTGAAGTGCTGCATTTGCACACTCTTTACCTACGGGGTGTGTAAAAGTACGCAACCCATGGGGATGGAGCACCTACGCACACATCTTTTTAAACGCATTTTTAAACAAATCCGTTTCATCGTTACCGAAAATAATTTTGGTAACAGAGTAAGTAGAACCTAACCATGGGCGTCGAAAAGGGATTGAGGACGCATTACCCTGCAGTTTCGGATGCACCCTGGAACGCCGGAAAAAATACGTACTCTTGCCGAAGAGCATGTCGTATACGAAAATCGCCCAAAACATAGCTCTATAGTTGGTGATAGAAAGATGGTGCCCTCCAGAATCGCCCCTTCATTTCGCACATGAGGCAGTACAACTTAACTCTTTCTCAACTAGGAAATATTACATGTTTTATACAGGAACAAAAACACTATCAGGGAACTCCAAAGTTTAATTCCTAGCCTATCAAATACCAGAGCGACTGTAGTCTGCCCAACTTTCGCCCAACTTTCGTTAACACACCAAACATTTATTACCGCCGCTTGCTACCATGTTTCGCCTTCACTGACCGTGTTGAAGTAATCATAGTCAGCGCTCGGATGGGCCCCGAACGGCGACACGTGTCCCGTCTTCTTGTCCCAGTGGCCGTGGAAGTCGTACGTCATGACGGCGATCCAGTCCAGGTGCTTGTTGATCGTCGGCACGTCATACCCAGCGTCAATGACCTTCTTGCTGGGCGAGACAGCAGCCGACAGGAGGAAGCCGTGTTCCTCGAAGGCTTCGTCAAGTTCGCGCACCCAGGTGGCAAACATCTCCTTGTCGCTCTCCGGACCCTTGGTGCAATCCACCTGGTGGACAACATAGATGGCAAACGGCGGGTCAGAACTAGAAGTTGATAACGAAGCGCTTGTTAAATTGAGTGTTATTACACTCATTTTCGGTACTTTGCCATTAAAATGAGGTTGTTGCTGAAATGTCCATCCATCTTAAAGAATGGATAGTCATCCTAAAATCGTCAAGTATTGATGCGTGAGCAAATAATTATCTAAGCGCACAATTCCCCTAGTTAAATCGGTTCCAAAATTTGTTTCACCCTCATCGCGACGCAACTGCTCTTCACCGTTGTAATGCCATAACAATTTTTCGCTTAAACAATTTATTAGATTTCTTGAAATTTCAAGAGAGTTCTGTCCGTCAAAAATGAATCGTTTTATCATTCGTTTTCTTCTCCGCACATGCTTCGGCAAGAGTGTATCCGATGTTTCAACAATGTTGTGACCGAAGGACGAGTGGGCTCACCTGCCAACACACGGGGTACTCCCAGTCCAGATCCAGGCCATCGAAGTTGTGCTCCTTCAGGAATTTAACGGCATCATCGATGAAGATCTTCCTGTAGGCAGCGTTTTTGACCAGCTCGCTGTACTTGCTGCCCAGTGAGTCGTTCCAGCCGCCCAGCGCGATCAACACCTTTTTGCCCTTCTTCTTCAGCGCTGTCACCTTCTCGTACATCATGTCTGAAAAAACGAAACATGAGCGTTTGTCATTGAAACCAAGTGAACGGATATTGCATTGCAGTCATAGGTAATTCACGTTTTTTTAGATGCCTGCTCTGATCAAGTCTGGTGACCTGTCTCCGATAAGTAAACTTTGACTAACATCACTCAACAGACACTTTTGTCTTCTCAAGTCACGATTATGCCTGCATAAAGCCATGCTTAAGTGCGTTACAACTTACTGGGGCTGTCGATGTCGGCCCAGCGATCGAAGATGCGCATCTTGTGCGTGGATTGATCGAGCGTTGCGAACCCGTAGACGATGTGCGTGCAGAGGTCAGGATTGATGTCCTCCGGCGTGTACTTGCCGACTCCCGGCCGGTACATGGCCCAGTTGGTGAAGTAGCACACCATTTTGTACTCATTTTCTGACTTCTCAGTACCCATGTCCGGCATCTGCAGGAGGTATGTATTTTGGTGGTCAGTCTAAGGTACTGTCTAACCAGAAACGGTTCAGGTTTAGGTACATGTAATTGATTGAACTGCCACAGAGCATTTCAGGACCGACCTAAATAATTAATCATTGATGCTCATAATACAAACGTCAGGGTATGCTGTGCCAGTGTGCAATATTGTAATATTTACCATAGCTGCTTCTGTTGTCGCAGGCGACAAGGTCATTTCAGTCATTTTTGTGGTCATTTTGTTGGTCATCTCCTCGGTAGTCACTGGGTCCACCTTGCCTTCCAACTAGAAGCAAGTCGACACACACAGGTATTGGTACGGCTCTGGTGGTACAGCATTTTGAAAGTGTCTTGGACAAATCATGGTAATGCGCATTTCTAGAGTTAGCACAACCCACAATGGGTGGTTAGTCAATGAGAACCATTTCTTGATAGCAATCTTCACCAGACGTGTTCAGTCTAGGATAAAGGCGTTTGTAGGAATTGGCGGATCCAGAACGGTGATTTTGGGGGGGACAAATTCCAAAAAGTCTCACACAATTCTGAAAACTCATCGGATTTCGCTTGCTTATGCATTGATAGCTGATTTGAAACAAATTTTCCTTAGTCAAAGGTTCTTATATTTTCTTCTATATCAGGAAATGTGTCAATTTTGCGCCTATTTAAGGCGTTTTTGGGGGTTCGTGGCAGCTTCCCCCTGGATCCGATAGTGTTTGTAGGTACACTTTCCCCAATGGATAGCTACGCTAAGCATGCCACTTGGGCCTTGGCATAAACACAGAGGCACGTTGTTAAAGTATCATTTGCGTATCTACTAGTAAATTGTTATTTTCAGTCATACCTATTAGCAATACATGATGCTGATAAATATGAGAATTGGTGACAATATATACGAACTTACCTGCTTGTTACCGTCACACTTGGCGCTTTCCGGGTAGTCACAGATTTTCTTCTCAGCATTCCAATGCAGGCCCGACGCACAAGGCATGATCAAGTACTCGTTGTTGTTGCAAAGAAGATACTTGTCACAGTCCATGTGAGGGCGGTATTCTCCCTGGTTGGAGCACGAACCGCCCGTCTGAAAGCGATTGAAACATTCAGACCGCTGACAAACCACATTCCTGTTCGCGAAGAATATAATAAAAATTGGCTTCTCATTGTCCTTTTTCATGTCTGACCCAAGCCTATCATGCCACATCAATGAAAGACTCTTACCGCTGGCGCCTGCGGCGTTGCCATAGTTGTGGGAGCGGCCATGGTGGTGGAGGCCATGGTGGTAAAGCTGCTGCTCATCTCTCCCTCGCTGGGGGTCATGGTGACCGAGCTCATGCCGGTGTCACTACCTCCCGCCATGATGTTCAGACCCTCGGCAATCACCGTCAGCAGCGGGTATTTGCCCTGCGAGCACACCCCGCTAAAGTCGTCCAGATCCAGCGCCCAGATCATGCCTCCACCGAGACCCTTCTCCTTGATCCACGCGGCCTTCTTGCGCAGAGAGTCCTGGTCGTCGAACGACACCCACTGGTTGCCCTTGTAGGCGTAGGGTCCCATGTGGCCCAGCGGGTCCTGAACAGTGGTCCAGCCCTGCTTCTGCTGGCGTTGGCAGATCTGCCGAAGGAGAGACGCAATGTGTGAGACATGAACGATGGAGGTTAACTAAAGTAAAATATATATTTTGTGGCGCTCTGGAAGCATTGACTGTTAAACTTCTTACAGAAGGAAGTGTATGAGGATATAACAAATACCTAAATATTGCTGTGTTGCTTTATGTTCAAAGGAAAAAGGCCCAACTAGGATCCGATAAGTTGACTGTGTCATCAATCCGTTGCGAATCCTTACCAATAACGAACGTGTTGAGGCATTCTATTACGATAGTCGGTGTTCACGCACCAAAATCTGCTTAACGTAACATTCCAATGCTAAACAATGTTTTATTACCTCGTAGTAGGCGAGGAATCCTCCTGCGCGGGTCTGCGTACCAGCTTCTCCCTTGCCTGAGCTGGGTGAATTCAAACCGGTGTTGGAGGGATCCTCCAAAGTGAAGGACTGGCCGTAAAGGGGCATGCCCAGCACGATGTTGCGAGGCGATGCACCCTTGGCGATCCAGTGCTCGATGGCCGATTTCTGTGGAAATGGAACATTGAATTAAAAAACGCATGCATCTGCTAAGAATGGTTTAAGGTAAGGCATAACATCATGCAAGTTTTCTTTCTGGATTCTATGGAACATACACATAACAAACTTTAGAAGCGGCATAAAGCAATATTTACTTGATTATTATTTGTGTAAGAAAAGATATGACGCGCTGACGCGCTTTTATCAACTCAAAGCACCTCAAGTCAAGCAATCTGACCAACCAAAGAAATCAGACAACTGAACTATGCGCAACTAGCGTTTCCAGAACACATTATGTTTATTAAATTAAGCTTTCGCTTTCGAAATCTCATTAAGAATTCGGATATAGCAGACCACAGCCTACGTTTGAGTCTATGCTTTCGCCTTCACTGACCGTGTTGAAGTAGTCATAGTCAGCGCTCGGATGGGCCCCGAACGGCGACACGTGTCCCGTCTTCTTGTCCCAGTGGCCGTGGAAGTCGTA
>JARFNR010048883.1:0-15186 GCA_030323935.1 Semibalanus cariosus
TTGGAGGTATGTTTGAGGGCGCCTTCAGAAGTGTATCAAAGGGCGCCTTTGAAGGCATGTGGGAAAGCGTTTTCAGAAGTGTATTGGAGGTCGCCTTTGGAGCTATAGAGGAGAGGGCCTTCAGAGGTATATCGGAGGTCGCCTCTGGAAGTATTTGGGAGGGAGTTTTGAAGTTATGTGGGAGAGCGCCTTCAGAGGTGTATCGGAGCGCGCCTTACATTCAGTGGAACGCGCCTCATATGAAGCCGGAGCGCACCTGACCTTCAGCGAAGGGAGCCTTCAGCGCCCTTTTCGGCGCCCTTCGCTGATTGTGAGGCGCATTTCATGAACGGAAGGCGCCTTCAGTGCATGAGAGCGCCTTCGGCGCCCAAGGGGGGCATGGTGCAGTGACCCCCCTAATTACGCCCCTGCACATGCCAACTTCGCTGGGATGGATCATGGAAGTCTGGTTATAGTCCCATAACTGCGGCAGTTTTAATCACTGAAATTGTGATCATCGGAATGTCTATATTCATTTTGTACCGGCCAATTGCCATGTCTTGTTAATGTAAGCCTCTTATTGTTGCCGTTGCAGACTGCGGTGCGGCGTCTTGTTATTGGATGCAAACTGCCTATGGTGCACCGTCTTCTCAAGCGAGTGCTAAGTGCCACTGCAGAAACCCCGTCAATTGTCCAGCAGCCTCGGCAAGTTTCACTCAAGACAGTGCAATGATGCCTCTATTCTTCGCGCGAGCTCAACTCAGGCAGGCTCAGGCACTCGAGGCGGGCACTCACACATCAGGCACTCGAGGCGGCTCGGCTCGAGGCCTCTCCGCCCGGGAATCGAGCTCGGGACCGCCCCAGAGCCTTGCAACTGATGACATCGCTAGTTGGGCGGGCTGCGCTCGGCGGCCGAGATGGCCCGATTCGCATTCATGGGCGCTCCGGGCCTCGAGCTACCATCATCAGCCCGATTTGGGTCCAATTGGCGATGCGCATGCACCTCAGAGAAATCCTTGCTTCATTAATATGAGAATGTCCCCCGCACAGGTGGCCAGCGGCATTGTAATGCGTCTCGGTCGTTCGGAATGACGTGCTGTATGCTGATGTAGCGTATGCACAATTGTCGGCCCGCTTGAAGTGGTGCTTTGTGACCACAATGATGTGTTTTCACTGCCAGAAACTGACACCGGATCGCTTCATTTCCGACGCCGAAATGCTTTCACGTGCCGATGGTGCGCCGTCGGGCGGCTGTTTTACGCCCTTGTTTATTCCGCTTGTGACACACACATTCCATTTGTTTAATGACCGTGCAAAGGGCCCGCCCACCTAGTGTCGGATTGGACACTATTCAAAAGTTGTTTACCCTCGTACATCCGCCACGTTGAATGTAGGTATAATTTGCGTAATACAGCGTGTGCTGATAACGCTAGGCTATAGCAGTGGATGCCAAAATCAATTTAAGACGATTAACGGCGACCTATCAGCCGGTTTTTACGCAATTATCCGATCATTAATAGCTAATTTAATCCATGGAGCTGTCAGATATCAGTTTAAATCCATGAAGCTGTCAAACTCAGCATTTTTGAACGACCTTCTAGATGTGGTATCTTCTGCGTGCCATAAAACGTTAGCTGTCAGTTTTGATCAGCCACAGTGACAGGCACACCTGTTCAACACCCACCCACTTACCAGCGACGTCAAACCCATCGAAAACGCAGCTTATCTTAACCCATAAATACCTCTTCTTTGAATTGATATCGATCGGAAACCACGCCGGTTTGGCGGCAGTACTGGCGCGCGTGGGATGATTCCGGCGCAGACGACGCTGGCGTTGACGGATGGGTCCAATTTTGCACGCCGGCCTTCAGCGTGCGGGATTTGTGATGACGGGGTATGTCGCCGGAGCCGTCACCGGAGCTGTCACCGGCCGCGCTCCGCAGGTCACCTCAAGGTCACACACGCGTGACAGATGGGCCAGACAAGGCACCGCCACTGCGGGTGGAATGGTGCGAAAACAAACACGTACGCATTCTTTCGAGGAGAAGTTAAAGGGCGTCCGTGGTATTTTTGTTTGAATGTGTTTTTACCAGTTTTGCTTCATGCTTCAGGATATTTTTATATCATCCTGCATGAGAGTTGGGAAAGACGTCCATCAGCTGCCCCTCAACATTGTTCTTTGTTCTTATAAAAGCTGCGCTGTACAGTAAACCAAACATGACAAATTTACTGTGAGCAGGAAACCACTTGACAGCCACTGGGTGGCCCAAATCTGCTCTACACATCCAACCCTCACTTACCGATGCTCCTGACACTGCGCCGGCTGCGTTGTTCTCCCTCTCGCAGCCGTCTCGCTGGCGATGGTGGCGAATAGGACGCAGTCGCGCCAATCTCGTCGCATTCGCGTCGCTCTCGTCTCGCCCGCGGCGTCGGTGCATGCTGGCGTGTCTGAGACCATTTGCGGTGATTGTACAGGCAGTTCTGTCAATCCAATGCGGCGCCCGTGGATTGCTACAAATTGCCGGCGAACGCAAAAATAGCGCATTGCTTTCCCGCACGTGATAGTGTATTGTTTCCATTGCAGTTGTATATGTTAATGGTATTGTCTATTCATTTATAGGTACGTGCGCTGCGTCATTACATGCGTGGCTGATGGCATCCGGTAATGACCACGTCAGCGCACAGAACTTACGTCACTGGCGTTTATTGAGCATGCTTGGCTACATACGGCTGGCTCGCTTGATGAAGCAATTACAGCGTGTACTATTTCCGTTCCTTTTCTTTCCCCACACGTGAGGTCGCCGCTTCCTGGACGTGTAACGCCCCCGTGCCTCTGTGTCTCGTGCAGTTCCCATCTGCTAAGCTGCGTGGGTCAATTCTGGGCATGCACTGCAGACGTATCTGCGGTGTGCACAGTGCAGGGTGGTGTGCACTGCAGTGTGCACAGCGTGCACCTCCGACGCTCCTCTGAGACCACCAGCGGAGCTGATGTCTACTTGACGTTTACGCCGAGCTGGACGTGCAATTGCCGTTCAATTCTGAGCTGGTCTCATAAATCAGAATCAGCGCAATCGGTAATAATTGCGCACCTTTGAGTTCATGCTATTTGAAACGATGAATTAAATATTTTAGTTGGGAAGTGAAAGTATCCCCAAACAATTGCAAGACAAGAAATTAAATACAACAAACCTTTCGTTTAACCTTTTACCACAGGGACTCACTGGCGTGTAGTTCCGTCGATTCTGATTCATGAAACGCGCCCCGGAGCCCACACCTGCCTTGTTCACCTATGCGTCTCTCCTGCCGCCTGCCTCTCCCGGCTCCCCGGCTCCGGTGCCGTCCGCGCGTGCCGATGAATACCGAATGCAAATACCGCCGTCAGCCGGGGTAATTTGTTTACACTGCGGCAGGCCAGCACGTCCCGGCAACAGGGCCAGAGGCGGCCCGCCGTCTGCGGGCAGACTGACAATTCTGTTCTGTATGGCCCGGCTGACCGCTGGGGTGGCCCGCGTTGGAAGGGAAGGGCTCCGCTGGACGGACGGCGGCTGATCTGTATGACTGGGATGGAAGCTCACCTGTCGGTTCTAATGTTGCGAAGCGCGCGAGGCGGGCTACCGGCCGCTCGCAGTATCACAGACCAGGGTTTCTCCGGCCTTGGCCGGCGCCAAAGGGTCGTTTTTCCGCCCCGATGCTGCATAGTGCATAGTGTATAGGGCGAAGCGAGCGGAGGATATGTAACGTGATCCGATTTTGCATCGGTGATGCTACTCTAGGAGCCGGCGAAAGTGAGATCCGATGCGGCGATAGACCGTGCGATCTGAGGCAATCCAGGGACAAGGTTCGCGTGGAGGGTATTGAATGTTTCAAGCCAGTTTTGGCTGGTAGATTACCATCTTCTGCGCTACGGTTGCTCGGAGAAACGCACAGCTTACATTCATCTTTAGGCAACTAGGATTTATTTATTTCGCGTCACAGGCGCACCACCTGGCTGAGGATCCGCCGCTGTCTGGGGAGTTTTCCCGACTGTAATTGACGTCTAGCGCGGATGACCTTGCCACGATCGGCCTCGCCGCCGCTGCAGGGTCGCCGCGCTGAGTCATAGGTCACGCATGACCTGCGAGGTCGCGCCCCGCCCCCGCCCCCGCCCGCCGACGTCAGCACCGCCGCGCCGCTGCTGGCCGCGCCACGTTTGGACATTGCGGAAGCGGCGAGATGCGGATTGGAGGGTAGGCTGGGCCAGTGGTATTTGTCATTCCATTGAGACGTCTCAGTCGGCCCACAGGAGGTGTGTGGTGGAGGGGGGGGGGTCTGAGACTGACGTCCCCCCCCCTCCTGACGTACGGCGCCGGGTGGTCCGGCTGTGACAGAGACGTGCGACTGGGACTTTGGTGTGAAGTGAGACGCTGGGTATGGTGTTGGTTTGACGTGAGATATGGTTCCAGCGGGAACACTGGGTTTGACGTCAGAGTGGGAGTCGTGGGAGTCGTGGGAGTCGTGGGAGAGGGAACCGATGCGGCACCGGAGTCGGTCCGGTGACAAATTTGGTCTGCGGTGATGTCAGATGACAGGCCCACCAGAGAGCGGGATCTCCTCTGTGTGACGGTTTGACGGTTTGACGGTTTGAGGGGGTGGACTCTGGACATGGGCTGGTGTGGGAAGCTGTCTATCGGCTTGTAAATTTGTTTGACAGTTGGGAGCGGAGAGTTTCCGACATGATGGAATGACTTGGACCTCGGTAGGGGGGGATGGGTGACGTGTAGCAGTGAGGCTGGAGAGTTTCAGAACATTTGCAACACAACTCAGCCTGGCTCGATTGTTTTACATCAAGCTGAATTTAGCAGAGTTTGTGGCGTTTGCAATATAACATTTCGTTTCGAGTAGTTTCGCGACATTCTCGGTACACCATTGTTTGTTTGTTTTCTCTTGAAAATAACTGTCCGGTAAAATATCGCATTTGTGGTTTTCCAGCTAGATAAGAAATTGTTGACATTATAATACCTTCAAATCCGACAGACATCGGTGGGACAACGAACCCTCCAGCTGAACAGGAACTTCCACCCATGCACTATGCACTATACTATGCAGCATTAGCGCTGTTGCCATCCTCCATACAATATCGTTACCCTACAATGGCACATTCCAGTCACACACGGAACATTTGATGAGTTGTTTATACACACACGAACCGCTCTGTACATTTGTCCCTGATTCAAAAGACGCTCTGAAAGCCCCGCCCTAGTTCACGCTAAGTGCGTGCCACACGATGCGTGAACATATTGTGCAGTTGGGAAACTGTGATGAATACGAAAACACCTTGCATTATTTAGTTCCGGTCCGATGGTATCGGGTGTAGGGAGGGTAACAACGAGCCGAAAACACTCCGCCCTCCTTGGAAACTCGTTCACGCCTAGTGCGTGCCGTTGTGTCATACTCCTAAACTGGGGCAACAATACGGTGGTAGTACAGTAAGTGGGTGAGTAAGTTGGTGAGACTTGAGACTCAGTGTCGCAACAACGCAACAACTGACAAAGCTATCTGGGCCGATCTATCACGATCTTTGGGCCTAGCATAATTAGAAACCGACGGACGTGTCTTATCAGTATGACTAGCTGGATCTGTCATACCCGTGTGTCATTCTCCGCGGTCATATGTCGTTATCGGTGGTGACACGAAGCGGCGGCAAGATACGACAGTTCTAGGCTTCTTCATCAGTCCACGGCTATGTTTCCTGTCGGAGAACAGTGCTCCTCTGTCTCTTCGGGAAGGTGTGTCCACGTCGAGTGGTGCTCTGACCGGGCGGGGTCAGACAAACTCCTGACCGATACTGACGGAGCCAAGATATGGGAGAGCGCGTGATATGACTGCTCACAGACCGCTGACCGACCGGCCCGCGACCTCCTGACCACTGACCACTGAGTGACCGACCACTGACCGATGACCGTTCCTTGGCCGGCCCACGACCGACTGAACGACCACTGACCAACTGACCGACCGACCGACCACTGACCGACTGACCGACCGACCGACCACTGACCAACGACCGCCTTCCATCCACGGGCAGACGACCGCTCGACCGCCCTGCGACCGACCGACGACCGCTCGACCGCCCGCCAACCACCCGCTGACGACCCGCTGAGCTTGCGTGACGTCTTAAAAGCGAACTAATGACCCATCCACAGCGACTGCCAGCTTTAAGTGTGGACTTATTTGGCATCGCCTCCGCAACCGCCCCCTCCTAACCGCCCCGCCCCCGCCCAGCCGCCGCCGCCGCCTGCGGCACCCGCCCGATGCGCGTGTGGGCGGCGGCCAAGTGGTTTTACGCGGTTTTGCAGCGGCCGAGGCTGGGTCTGAAGAGTGAATGGAGGGCGGAGTGAATGAAGTATGACTGTCTGGCATGGTATCTGTGCGAGCCGTATGCGCTACGAACCTGACCTGAATCGGTTAGTGTATCCATTCTAAGCTGGGTGAATTTATAGTCAACGACTTGAATCTACTTTTGAGTCTTTTGCATATGGTCTCTTACAACCCAAATTTATGGTTTCTCATTTTATCCATCTTCATTTAAAACTATGGGGTCATTTTCCTGCTCGTTCGCTGCGTTTTGGCAACAGAAGCACGACTCCGTCCGGTGCGTTCTGCTGTCTTCCGTTTACTCTCGGTGTAACGCCCCGGAGAAGCACCCGGAAATTGTGGCGACGACTGTTATGATGCACCCGGGGTGCGTTTTTGTTCGACGTTATCTACGCCGGCATAAACAGGCGTTCATCACGTCAAGCCTTTGAGCTGTTGTGGCGGGTGCGAGAGGGTCGGCGTTATTTGATGCTGTGAGCCGGGTACCTATTGTCATTGACGTAAGTGTTTAGCATTTTATTTGTTGGATTGGATTGACGGATTTTCCCATAACGACGGCTGTCACTTTTGAATAGATACCACTATTCTGATTGACGCTATGCCTAGAAATTGCATATGGCACACACGTTTGGCCTTTACTTATCCTTATATGGAGTTTCCATCAAGTCCTATATTTATTAGTCCATCATATAAATATTCCGTTTGTTGAATAGCGGTACTGGGAATTATAGGGATAGGAAAACAGGATGCGCTGTGTTTGTCATTCCCAGGGCCGATCGGCTTTCCTTGATTAACAGCGGTTTGAGAACTGGCTTCTCTCTGTCAACAGCAGCTGCTTAGTTAGTGTTTACTCCACGTGCTTTGCCTCACCGCTGCCGCAATAAAAACCAGCAGCCGATCACAAGCTGTCCAGATGTGGAAAACCGGCGGCCAATCCTTGGTCTCCAGATGTTCAGAGTCAAACGGCCTGCCCGGAAAGGGAAGCCTAAATCACAGACGGCTTGACAGCTGCACCGGACCGGGTGATACCGCGGATTTTTGATGAACGTTATGGTGGGGAAGGAATGTTGAGGGGGAGTTGTGGCGAGTTTTCTGCAAAGTTGCTTAGATAATCCTATGCAAAACTTCAGCTCAGTTATCATCAATTATAATTAGTTGTTAAGCATCATGTTGGTATCATGTCAATAATAATCATCATCGTGCCAGCCTGAAACACAACAGCCCGTATATTTTTTTTTACATTTGGGAAGCTGCCTTGATTTGGACCTTCAGGCTACACACCGACGTAGGCACCTACCACCTACTCATTCACATTCACACCGATATATCCCAAACCTTCGGCTTCCGGCAGAACGGTGCACTATTCTCAGCCGTTTGTAACATTTATACAGCCTGATATCTGATGAATTTTACAGACAGACTGAATTTTAACACGTGAGATTTAACATGATATTACATAGCGGTTATGGCTTCCCGACGGCTCTATACGGTATATAATTTAACATACGCAGCGCATACTTCAGGCGTTAGGCCTTTACAGGGAAATCGATCGACAATCGCAGCTAAACGTCTGTCAAATAGCTGGTAATACGTGTAGCCCTGTCAGTGCAGGGCCGTCTTCGAGTTCAGCCAGGTCTGGCAGGGACAGACAGCTGGCTAGGTGGTAACAGTCAGTTGATTGTGACTGTAGTCACCTGACTAAGTGGGCACGCCGGTAGTTATGCCGCGCAGCTACTCTTCCGCAGCTTTCTCGTCTTTTTATGGGTCCTGATTGGTTCTCGATTCGATTCTTATCGCGTCTGCTTTCACCTTCTCACTCTTGCTTGGTTATGGTAGGTATTTGTCGTATCTTTGCGATCTGTTTCTTCACGCTATCGCCATTGGCGCAACGCGGCATCGGAACGTGTCTACGTTTCACTCTGTCTCACCTGGGAGGCTCTGGTCTATGTCAAACTGATGTATCTAGTCAGCAGTATGCCTTGAACGTTGACCAGCGGATGTCATTCATCGGGATTTTATTGTCGTCCCCAGACTACCCAGTGTCCACCGCTTGTCAGAATGTGACGCATTTGACAGCTCATGGATGCCAGGCATAGAGACGCACTCTACCTGTGCCCCGGGTATGCGTGTCAGCTATTTTCCGTCATGTTTATATTACACTCACGGTAACTATAAACACCACTTTGCGAGCAGTTTCACAGACGGCGCATTGACCTCCATCCCAGTGTAATGCGTCACCGCGGTGTGCCGCTGTGCTCGGCTGCTCGCAGAAAACGTGTCTCGATACCAGTGGCTAGCTTAACCCCATTTCGTCGCCCCTCCACAGCAAACGACGCAGAAGGGCCGTGCCGTGCCGCACTGCCGTGCTGCCAGGCGGAAGCGGACGAACCCCGCTTGAGCCAGCGCACGCCACTCTGAACCCGCTACGAACCCGGTCCGGGCTCGCTGACCTGTTCAGAGCTCGCTCTGATCCCGTTCCGAGTCGAGCCGAGCCCGCCCCGAGCCGTTGCGAGCCCGCTCCGATCTGGCTTCAATCTCGCTTCGAGTCTGTCCAAACCGTCGCGCCGTTTCGGGACAGATTATCCCGCTGCACGCGTGGAGTGCCGCCCGTCTGCCGTTCGGTCTCCCTCGCTCTGAGCTCTGTTGTTTTATGCACTAGCTCGCCCTACTCTGCGTTTGCAGGCGGACAAAAATCCCTCCAACATCTTCCTGTCTAGACAATCTGTCGCCATGTCGGGGTCATGGGTCGGCGCGTTGGGCGGTGTGTAGCCGTTGTGGGACGGATTTAAACCCGGTGTAAAAATGGTCCCTGCTCTGCACGGTGGCCGGCGAAGGTCAACACATGTCTGCCGCCCGCCGCCATCCGGCGTGGCGGCCCGACGCTGCCGGCGGCCTGTTGTGGCCTGGGAAAACAGGCTGTTTGTCTCGGTGGCTAACATTCCGTGAGCGTTTTCCCCATGGCGTCAGTTGAGCTGGTGCGAGCTAAATACTACCCGACAGCAGGCTGGCCCCGCTTTGAAGTCGCGCTTATCCGGGTGGGCCGGTTTAGTCCTGACTTGTGTGAATGAACTTTTCTCAGCACTTAAGGCTAAAACTGCTCACTAAGTCGCCTTATCCGAAGACAGTTATCGCTAGCTCAAGTGACACTGAGAGCCCCCAAACGCAGTCTGAACATCAACCGATTATGGTCACTAAGACCGCGTTCAAACTCGCCCACTCCGCCGCAAGCGCTCCAGACTGTTCCGTGTGGTCTATAAGGAAGGCGCATACATCAGCTAGCTGCTCTGCAGTTTCCAATATCCTGAAGGGATTCATTGCAGCATTACAGCGCACTGAACCAATCATTAGCCGATAACAAATGATGCAACGATCATTAATTCAACACCAACTCACGTCGTCGGTTATTTAATACTCTGTCGGGCTCAGCGCTGCCTCACCGCCGACGCACCCTAAAACTGCACCATCAATCAATCGCCAATAAATCCCAATGGGCTTGCAGATTTCGCGCCGTCTGGGGGAGCTGCCTGGCAGCGCAGCGCTCGCTGACAGCGAGCTCTGCACGTGCCCAACTTAATCTGCTGATCCCCCCTTTCAGTACCAATCCTGCCATCCAATCAGCCACCACCGCCCACATACCCCCCCCCCCAGACTTGTAACGACTAACATTTTTTTTTAGTCGACTCAAGTCTGACTCAACAGCCGAAGAACTGACTCGACTCTTGACTCAAGTGGTGTTTCAAAAAAATGAATGGACTCGACTCTTGACTCGAGTGCTGTTTATAAAAATTGAATCGACTCGACTCTTGACTCAAGAACAGTTTTAACAAATTGACTCGGCTCGACTCAAAAATACATTTGAGTCGACTCAATTTGATTCATCACAAGTTTCATTATTACTTGATGGGTAGGGTCGGGTGTCAGAAAAATCGCATTTTATCCAGTGTAAACTGGTTTGCTCAGGTGAAGGGGCGTGGCCCCAGTGCCCCTTTGGCTATGTCCCTGTTGCATTTGACTCACATTTGTTTGAGTCGACTCAAGTCTGACTCACAACCGAAGAACTGTCTCAACTCTTGACTCAAGTGCTGTTTCAAACAAATTGAATCGACTCGACTCTTGACTCAAGTGCCGCTTTAAAATATGGAATCGACTCAACATATGACTCATCCAAAAATGTCTGACTCATGAGTCGATTCATGACTCAACTCTGAATCAGTCTGCCCCCCCGTCTCTCTTCCGGCGGAGTATCGTCATCGGCGGATGTCACACCGTCTTCGGACGTCCGTCTGTGGCACCGACCGCCGACATCACGGCCGCACCCTGTTCCCCGTACATAGCCTGTTCACCGGACACAGCCTGTTCACCGGACACAGCCTGTTCACCGGACATAGCCTGTTCACTGGACATAGCCTATTCACCGGACACAGCCTATTCACCGGACATGGCCTATTCACCGGACACAGCCTGTTCACTGGACATAGCCTGTTCACCGGACATAGCCTATTCACCGGACACAGCCTGTTCACCGGACATAGCCTGTTCACTGGACATAGCCTGTTCACCGGACACAGCCTGTTCAGCGGACACGGTATGTTCACCGGACACGGCTTGTTCACAGGACATGGTTTGCGACAGCGATGCCTGCCTCCGCCATGTATGACACGTCCATGTTCGGGGACAGTCCGTCAGCGGACGACACCGGACATAACGAAACAGGTCCAGTGGGCGGACGGGCTGCATTTCCGTCACGACCCAGATCGGCCCCGCTACCGGTTACCCCTCCGACACGCCCGCCGTGTTCCGACGACATTTGAATTGCATCCCTGACGGCGTCGAGCCAAGATGGCCGCACCTGTCGCGCGCGACATGGTCACACCTGTCCGGCAGACATGGCCTCCTCTGTCCGGCAGACATGGTCTCCTCTGTCCAGTCAACACACACGCCAGCGCCCGTAAAAGGCTGCCCCGACGGCGGCGGCGGCGGCGGTGTTGGCGGAGGTGTTCGTGGCGGTGGCGGCGGTGGTGGCGCTGCGCAGGTGCGGTGGTGTTGCGTTTCGTCTGTGGGTGACGCTCCGTCGCCACAAACAACCGCGACGTCGAACCCGACGGGGCACCTCGACCGGCAGGGGCATGTAGTTCGCTCGGGGTCAAGAGGTGCTGAAGTGGTCCAGACGGGCGGGGAGGCGAGGCAGTGGCGGCGGAGGAGGTGGCGGCGGCGCGAGGCGTACTCGCCCGGAGGCGTTGTTGGTGAAAAACACGTCTGGCGCGGTGCCTGCCGGTGCCACGCCGGCTCTCCGGCACCTGTGAGGGACAGATCAGACGAACTCAGTCGGCCGGAGCCGGAGAGAGGGAGCCGGAAGAGCTAACGAAACTCCCTCTCACTAGCTGTCATCGGAGAAACTAGGCAAACCTGCAGGAGGACTTGACGAAGAGAGGGAGACTATCGCGTTTTGAATATTGAAAGCTGAATTATTTGGCGAGGATTCATAAGCCTCTCTATGATCGAAGTTCGAACTCCTGACGTTGAAACATAGCTCCATTTCGCTGCGCATCGAACTGTTCTTCACCACCACCTTGAGCTTTATCTGCACTCTATTACACTCCAAAACTCAAAGTCACAGCCTTGCCTAGCCCACCGGAAGCCATGCCTAGGCAATCGAGTCGTCGCGAGGCGAGGCGAGGCGGGGCTGGGTGGGGGACGGTGACTGGCCGCTCCCTGCCAGCGAGGGGCGCCTATCGCGCCATCGCCGCCGCTGCGCCGTATATGTCAGCTGGTGCATATTTCATGGCGTCCCCGGGAGATGGCCGGAGATGGCAGACCAGTCTGCTGGTCGCCACCGAGGCCGGCCCGGCACCCCCTCTGCTGCAGCAGCAGCCGATATGGCGCCATGACAGCACTGCTCCGCGGCACAGCAGGAACAAATGACAGAAACCTATCGTGTTTAGTGAGTATCTGAACTCTCTCGAATACAAACAGCGCTCGAATATAGCCACGGGAACGCTCCTGGCAGAGGTGAAACGAATGGCAGAATCTTTTCGTGTTTGTCGAACCTAGGAACTCTTTCGAATTACAGCAACACTCGAAGTATATTTTGCAACACGAGCCTTCGAATCTGCTGTTCTTGGAAGTGCCGGCCAACATACCTGGTAGGCAATCGTGTGTTGTTCTTCATGGCACGAATAGAGCAGCTTCCGTCGTTCTGTACCTATAGTAAGTTGGTCTGTTTTATCTGACTGACAAGACTTCAGAGGAAGTTTGGTACATATTGTATTATCTCATCGTGGTCTGGTGTTTTTCTTGAACCCTCAATAAGCCTCCTCTTGCGTAGTCGATTGGGTCGAGCCATGTTCTGTCGCTGGCCTGGTTATATTTGCATTTGTTTATTTATTTATCGCATAGATAGTGTTTGCTGTTTGGCATGGAGTGTCTGCTCCGACTGCCCAACATGGATGCTGAGTCATAGTCGGTGAAATCCGCTGTGCTGTGATATCATGCAGTGACGCCAACGGTGGCCATGACGATGTCCGTGATGGCAGAAAAACGGGCCATGGTGGAAGCATTAACATCTGCCTTTAAACTTTCCTTATGGCATTGATCGCCTTAACCTGGCTTCTTGGTGTTATACCAAGCTTCCGGCTTTAGGCTAGTAAGGTTCAGGAGCTATAAAACGAACAGACACCCCTTACGACCGAACCCCCATGCCTATATGATCGGGGCTCCGTAACCTTTCACATGTCTAACGGCCGTCGTGTGCGACCCGGCAGATAGTCTCTCCCGTCTGTGACCCAATAGTCTCTCCGTATGTGACCCAATAGTCTCTCCGTCTCGCAGTCCGCCGTGCCCATGTTTAGCTCGCCGCGGCGTCGTGCCCGACACACAATATCGTCCCGACCTCTCGCTAACGATGTGGCGGCAGCGATCACGTCTGGCAGCGCAGATAGCAGAACGGCAGCTGGCAGTCACAGACGTGACAAACGCTGGGGCATTGGGTCGGTCGGACTCGGGGTGGATGGTGGGTTGGAGTGCTGGGCCACGGAAGACGGCCGGCATCAGTCATCTTGATAGGATCTCGATACAATTAGATAGAAGGACTCTAAGTTATTGATGAAACTAAGCCCCTTCATCCATCTTGGGAATATTCTCATTTGGGTTATCGTTTTAGGACTGGCTTAATCGATGTGACCTAAACGAGAGCACTTTAATGCGTGGCTCGATAAATATATTAGCTCAACCGGCCATTATATTCCCATATCCCGTGTCGGCGTTGATTGCTATTATAGTTTTCCGTGTCATGCATCGTCATGTTGAAGTGTCGGACACTTCCCCGTTAGTGTTATGCTGCAGGCAGCTATTTGTCTCCGCACTCTTCTGCCGGATTTAGCATGTTATTGCCCACTGAGTATGTAAATCCCGCCTCGCTGATTCAATGAGCCCATCCAGTTAAAAACGTCCATTCATCAGCCGCGTGGAATCAACGCTCTAATACGGGCCGGCTATTTACCTCCGATGAAAAACGGCCGATTAATTCAGAGGCGACGCTGAGCACGCAAATTCGCTCATCGCGCGCGCCCGGCGAGCACCGACCCCGCGTTTAAAATCCCATCTCCCATTCAGGTGCGCGCGCCGGCGCGGCCGGCCTCCGGGCGCCGGCCGATCACCGCAGCCTCCTCCCAACTGATCGGTCATGGATTCATTCAGCGACTGTCTGCGTGGCGGCCATTAAAAACCGATTGTGTCTCTGTGTTCCGGCAGGTCGTGGCGGGCCGCGGAGAGCTCGGCCACCACAGGACGGCAGCCGGCGGCGCTGCGGGACCCGGCCGCCCTCCGCGCCTTCACCACACCCAACATCTGCGTCCAGGACGGCCGCATAGAGTTCATCCAGCCACCACCAGCCAGATGCGAGCGGATTGACGTCCCAGAGGAGCGCCATGACGCGACGACGGTGTCGAACTACGCAGGTCGCCGCGAGATGTCGCCACTCAGGGACGGAGGTCGCCGACAGATGTCGCCGCTCAGGGACGAAGGTCGCCGACAGATGTCGCCGCTCAGGGACGGAGGTCGCCGCGAGGGGGCGCCTGAGAGGGACAGCGGACGGAGAGATGCGGCGACGGTGAGGGAGAAAAGTCACCGCGACTTTGCGTCGCTGCGAGATGGTGATACACGAGCTGTAAACTCTTTGAAAGACAGAGACATCCGCACTGTGTCTTCCCCTAAGGACAGGGGTCTGCGAACCCTGGCTTCCCTGAAGGACAGGGACCTCCACCACACCGTGCCAAATGTAAAAGACCGGACGCGACACGAAGTGCCACCTCTGCGCGAGGACGTCTGTGAAATGTCGCCTCTCATTGAGGATGACCAAGAAGAAGCCGAACCTGAGACCGGTCTGAAGGCGAAGGAGCAAAAGGAAGAGGACAACCAGGAGATGCGCAACACCTGCCCTGCCCCGCCCACTGAACGGAGGTCACCCGTCAGGTCACCGACACCTGGCAGAAAGGTCAAGGACAAGGTGGCCCAGTTCGAGCAACTGGTCGACCCCGGGGATGCCCCACGACGCGATAGCGAGAGCAGCGAAGCCACCAGTGCACAGGTGAGTTCTTATATATTCTGTTTCTCTATCCGGCGTTGTACTTACACGCTCGCGCTATCGGCCAGCTTTGTCGGCGCCGTGCCGGCGGCGCGCGCAGGCCGCCTATCTAATCGGATATTGGAGAGCGGCCGCCGTGCTTGATCCCATTCGGTGGCGGAAATCGACCGACGGCGAGCGCGTAAACAAACGATAAACTCCCGCCTCGCTTCCCACGCCTCGCGCGTGTTGTTCCGTCTCCCGTCTCCCGTCTCCCGTCTCCCGTCTCCCGTCTC
>JARFNR010049992.1:0-15118 GCA_030323935.1 Semibalanus cariosus
CGTGGACCCCCCGCTCTGATCGGGGTCCACAGTCTGAGCCTTTTTCGTCTTCGTTCTCCTTCTGCCCTTCCTCCTGTTCCTCCTCTTCCTCGTCTTCCTCCTCCTCCTCCTCCTCCTCCTCCTCCTCCTCCTCCTCCTCCTCCTCCGCCGTCTCGTCTTCCTCCTCCGCCGTCTCGTCCTCTGCCTCCTCCACCGTCTCGTCCTCCACCTCCGCCGCAGCGCAGCAGCTAGCCACCTCCGCCGTCTCGTCCGCCTCCTCCGCCGTCTCGTCCGCCTCCTCCGCCGCCTCGTCCGCCTCCTCCGCCGTCTCGTCCTCCGCCTCCGCCTCCGCCGCAGCAGCCAGCCACCTCCGCCGCCACTGCTCCGCCCGCCCGCCACCAGCCTGCCTCGCAGCAGCACTGCTCACCCTGCACTGTGTGCACCCGGCAGACCAGCGCGCTGCCAAGGCCTCGGCTCATAACCGGCAATTATAATATATTTTATGTCCGATGATTACAGAGTTAATTCCGGTGAAATGTGCGACTGACATGGGGCAGGGCTCTAAAGGCTGGTAATGGGCGGCGACCGGCGGCCTCGGGCCGTTCGGTCGGCGCCGGACGCGCCGCGCGGCCCCGCAGCGCGCACCACTCGCCGCAAACCGTGCTGAGCAGCGCTGCTTTATGGCTAAGTGCCACGGCGTTGCACGGGGTGAGCGGTTTCACGGCGGGGTAGTGCGGGGTGGTGAACGTGCTACAGCTGCTGTGCACGCACGTAGCGACAGTTCTGAGAAGCGATTCAAGTGGAGGTCGATAGCGCTCGGCGAATTTTGACGGGTGGTGAGGTGCGAATTTCGACCATAGCGATGCTTGCTGGTGGTTTAACAGAGGACTTTTCACCGACGGAGATCTAATATTCTATCTCTAAGCTCAAACTGTAGCCAGCAATTTAGAGGAAGAGTCTGAGCTATTAACATGTTTCACATTGATGCAATGAATTCACGCACATGCACCACACAATGCACAACCCTCTCACCGTTTTGCTCACCCACTTAGCAATAAAAGCTCCCCATGGGTCTCCTACGCCTCACTCGCTCGCCACTCACAATCCACTTATTAGTCACTCATAGTTAGCTTAGTTTCACTGACTAGTCACTTACTAGTATCACTCGCGGCCGGCCCCATCCCGCCCCTGCTGCTGCTGCCGCGCGGATGACGGTCACGTCATCCGCGGTGTGCGCCGGCGGCGGACTGGCCCAGGACGCGCTCACCACGCGCTCGGCGACAATCAGCCGACACCGCGCCGCCGCTCAGAGCGCGAACAAGATCGATTTGGCCGCCGATGACGGTTCGATTTTCGACCTAGCGCCGCGTCGAAGTCGTGCCGCGCCGCACGGACCGCGCGGCGCGTCCTCAAACCTGTCGTAAAAACGCGGACGCGCCCAACTACCCGGCATCGATGACTCGCGTCTGCAGTGGGAAACTGAGCCGCGCTGACTCACCGTTCGAGGCGAGCTCCGGGCGAGCCGGCTCCGGGGGTGCTCGAGCGACTCACGACCGGCCGTCACGGTCTCTCTCCCACGAGTCGGTCCCGGTCTGCCTACTCACGGTTTCTGTGGCCGCGGGCGAGTCGTGACGCACCACCCACCGTGCTGACACACTGACGCTGTCCGTACCGGGTCCGCCGGGGTAGGCCAGGGTCCGCCGGGGTAGGCCAGGGTCCGCCGGGGTAGGCCAGGGTCCGTCGGGGTACGCCGGGGTCGGCCGGGATCGGCCGGGTCAGCCGGGGTCCACCGGGTCCCTCGGGTCCACCGGGTCCGCCGGGGTCCGCCGGGTCCTCCGGGTCCGCCGGGGTCCTCCGGGTCCGCCGGGTCAGCCGGGTCCGTGTGACTGGGGAGCGGCGACGGTGACGGCAGCGGCAGCGTCGCAGACGACGCGACGGTCCGTCCACACACCGCTGCGGTCCACGACAAAAGGACGACCACCGCCGCTGCCACCGCCGCCGCCGCCGCCGCCGCCGCAGTCACTGCCACTGCTGCAGAACTCGTGAAACTAATGGGTCGTCCGTCAAAATGCCTAGTGAACTGATAATGAGGGGTCGGAGCGGCCGTATCCGCGGTTCTCCGAAGTCGTCGGCCGCCGGCCGCCGCCGCCGCCGCCGACGGAGCAAATAAAGGCACAGTCGGTCGGGTCTCAATGGGCCGTAAACCGATTGAGCCAGGCCAGAATGAAAAGTTGACATGAATACAATTGCGCAGCGGCCGTCCAGCAGCGAGGCAGAACGCAGCCGCTCAACTGCAGCCTCGTTGCTAGGCTTTATTAGTTTTGGGGCGGGTGACCCCGCAGTGACTTGCGATTTCAGCGTGGTTAGGCTGGAAACAGGCGTGCGAAAACCGGCTGTGCACCGTGCAGTTGGTGGATGATGATTGACAGCCATGGACTAAGCGGCAGTTTTTCAAGTGACTCTTGTGGCTAGAGAACCAAGTGTGTATCGATAACATCACAACTCAGAAACCAAATGAGTCACTTACTGCCACCAACCGCGCTGAAGCGCGAAGCGCGAGGCGGCCAATGTACCCAAAACAGCACATCAAATTTCTAACACAGCGAATTCTCTTTCTCGCCATTCGAGAAAAAATATTGAAGCTCTTTTTAACAAATCTCCAATAGTTCCATTCCTGACTCCGCCCCTGACCAGGCAGCCTCCCATGATTCAGCCCCTGGCATCGCCCCTGCGCTCCCATCGGCAGGCCGTCCCGCCGGGTCTCCAGAGGCCTTGGCTCGGCGGCCGCGGTATCACGAACGGCCTTCGCCGGCCACTGATCGGACCCAATCGACGGGCGACGAAAGTGAAACCGAACAATATAAATGACCGACGAAACCGTAGAGGTGTCCGTCCATTCTAATGCGATTGTGGTGTCCGCGTCAATTGTGCGGGCAAAGAAATCAAAGCTGGAAATCTCCCGCGAGGGGAGGAGGATCTTCACCCTAGCCGGGGGCGATTTTTGCGTAGCCGCGGTGCGGTGCCGGTTTGTGCAGAGCCCGTCACTAAGATGTCGCCCAATGCCCTCCATCTGTCTCACGCGCAATAAAGCTGTCAGCGATCATGCTGTCAGCAGATCGAACACATGGAATGCGCTGCTCACCGCTGCCGAAATATTTCACGGCGCCCGAATCTCACCGGCGATTAATTCAGCGGCGAGATTAACTACGAGTCGGCACTTGGCCGCTACCAATTATTGACAGACGCTGTTGGACTGGTTTGCTGATAGCATCTGAAGCCGCAGTGTTCAGGCAATCGACTCGTGATCGCGCTATTGATATTGGACTGCGGTCTGTGGCCCTGCAGCGCCAATGATGGCCAGGCGAGCGTTTTATGCAGCGGTAGATTACATGAGCGGAGCGGGCGGCGCAGGGGCGGGCTCGTTTCGGATGGCCGCGATATGCATCTAGGGTCAGACGTGCCGTTTGGGTATCGGGAAGGCTCGCTGACGGGAAGGTAGATTTCCGTGCGCCTCACGTTATGAGCCTTGTGAGAGCCTGGGAAATGATTTAAAACAGTTTGAGGAGACGACTTCATGGCGTAGCGTATGCAGGGATTATACGCGTTATATGTAAATACCCCATATACATGACATGCTTCAACGGCTAGAAATTGAGTCAAGTGACGTACATGCATGGCCAACTGCTCGAACTGAAGCATCTGGATTCTGGAATGTGACGTTTTGCACATATTACCAGGCAACCGAGCAATGCTTATGTTGAAACGTCTAAAACGTCCGTTTATGATTCATTGCAAGTGCTTATTTAACCGAACCCAACTACACACCACGATTTGCAATTGATGATATTATAAGCAAAAGCAGAGTTACGATTAAGCTGCAGCTCGTCTCATGGGACCTAATTAATGATCATAAATCTCCAGAATAACACATTATCACACCGCGTCCGTTTGACATGTTCCCCGATACGGAATGCCACACAGTCTGGCGCCGTCTCTACATCACAGGGCCGTCCCAAGGCTGTCCCGAACACCCACCCTCACACAAAGCGTCCCGCGGTCCGTGACCTGGGCGACCCCTGGCGGCTGGCCGCCACACCACACCCTCCTCCGGCCTACAGCAGCTTGTCTGTATCAATAAACCGTCAGCGCGTCCGCCGACCGGCCGGCGCCTGTCACATGTCCTCCTGTCACGCCTGACAGGCGTCCGTCACGCGTCCGTCAGGCGTCGGACAGGCGCCGCAGCGCGACCTCGCCTTTGTGGATCAAAGCCCTTAGCCCAGCCACCGCCGCCGTCGCCGCCACCATCGCAGCCACCGCCGCCGCCGCGGTCGCCAATTCCGGTAGCATATTCGCGCGATAGCAGCGGAGACAGCGGCGGCTCTGTGCAGCACCCCGCCCGCAGCTGCAACACCCGCCCGCACGCAATCCAAGGCCTCCTCCAGTGTGCAGACCCGAGTCGAGATAACTACCACCCAGCCGGCCGGCCGGCCGCTCCGGGGCCCTGGCAACCGCGGCGGCGACCGCACCGGCACTGCCGGGTCCCACACTGGGCACCACTACTGGGTCCCACGCCAAGGTCCCACTACTGGGTCCCACGCCAAGGTCCCACAACTGGGTCCCACGCCAAGGTCCCGCGACTGGGTCCCGTGCTGGTTCCCGCGACTGGGTGCCGTGGTGGGTCCCACTACCTGGTCTCACGGCTTGGTCCCACAGCCGGGTCCCACTTCCGGGTCCCACAGATGGTCCCACAGATAAGTTCCACAGCGGTCCCGTGGCTGGCCACACGGAAACAATGCTCGCGGTTGCCAGGTCTCACGATGGTGATGGGCCCACTTGCGGTGAGCTTCAATCCCACGACACTCATCAGATCCTTCCTTAGTCAGGGTGGGGCGCACGGGTGGAGCTTTTTAGAAAAAGATGATGGGGCAAATTGTCAGATTGGCTGGTTGTTTTGCCTGGCTGAGGTGAAAAATGGTCATTTTAACGCCAGGAAACCTTCAAATCTGACAAAAGTTGATGGGGCAAAACACAAAGTTGTTGGGGCAGCGGCACCATCATTTGCACAGGAAACTCCACCCGTGGTGGGGCGGCTGGTCCCGGCGAAAGGGTGCAGCGTTAACGCAGAAATCACCGCGCATTCCTCACTGCGCCCGAGCCGTGAAGCACCCCGCTACCAACTGACAGGAGGCACCGACAATAGACACTGAAGACCACCGGTCGTCTAGACGGCCAGAGACGTGAGGGCATGTCCGGTCGGTCAGACGAGGTGACGGAGGTGCAAGCTCGGTGTCCGGTCGCGCCCCGACCGCGCCCCGGACGCCCTCGGTCGCGCCCAGTTCGCACGCTATCGATGCAATACGCATCCATCATACGGCAGTTAAAACTCCGGCGGGAGTCCTCGCAGCCCAGTTTCTGTCGTGACTGGGCAGTTCGGGAGCCGGACAGTGGCTTAGCTGATTCAGAGAGGCTGAGCGACTAGGAGGCGGCTGGGAGGCGGCAGGAGCGCCCTGTGCCGTCCCGTTACACTCCCTCTTTCATCTCTCCCCTGTGTACCCAGCGAAACACCGGCCGCCGCGCCGGTGCGATGGCCGTTTGAAAGTGATCTCAGGGGCGCCGGTGCCGGGGGCGGCGCGATACAGCCCCTGAATGGGCGGCGGCCCCTGCGCGGTCCCGGCTTTGTGCCCGTATCGCCCCCTCGCCACTGCCCGTCCGCTCTGCCCGGCCGCCCGACCGAGCGCCCGGCCAGCGCGCGGCCGCCGCGCCGCACTTAGTTCGACCGCCGGCCGGGAGGTGGCAGCACCAGACGCGCGGCGCCCAGTTTCCCCTCGGGTGAGGACGGTGTGATTGACAGGCGCGTTGTGTTTGTGCACGAAATGATGGAATAAAATGGTGGATGATTTACGGTCTGGGCGCGGGGCGTCAGCGGCACAATGGCCCCGGCCACGCCGCCGCGCCGACCGGCCATTGAGCGCACGAGCGACGCCCATGCGCGGCCTGCACCGTGTCGCGCCGGCTTTCAGCCGTAATTTACGGTAATCACGGTCACATCGGAAACAGGAGACGCAGAGAGAATGCGGCTGTCCCGGTCCGGCACGGTAGAGCACGGGAATATCCTCCAGCCGACATTTTGGGGAAATCGCTCAGACATGGTTCTGGGATATCACTTCGTCGGAAATGGATTCCGTGGAAGCGAATAGATATTGTGGAGGTATGTTAGCGCATGGTTCTTCTACCCCAGGAAGTGCATGATTTAAAGCAGTTAGGGCAAGGACAATGGTGTCACTATAAATCATCGCATCATTGGAAATTATTATTACATTGGCTTCAAAAGGCCGTATGACGTGATAATTAAGAACTCCAGACAAAAGCCTCACCTATAAAATCCTCTTTGCGGGCAGTTACCTAGTAGATACGTTATCAATGGTAAAATTGTTGGCTTATCATGCGGTTGCATGTTTACATGTCGATCCAATTAAGTCTTATCAATGCCATCATATTTTGCAAATATGCTGGTTGTTTTTGCTATTCAGAGTGCAGCACACTGATTGCATTTTAATGCATACAAATATGTTGTGCAGACAGGGGCGGCGGAAGAGGGGGGGGGGGGGCAGGGGGTGCAGCTGCCCCCACTCAAGAAGTTGGGGGCAAACATATGGTTTTGCCTCCCCCCAGAAGTTTGTAAGAGGGGCCTTTCGGAAATACATATTGTATATTTTTGGCCGAGGAAAATAGCCCGAGGGCCCTGAATGTGCCCTCGATCAGCCTGAGGGGCTCTTGGTCGGTACTTGGTCGTCCTGAGGGGCTCTTGGTCGGTTCTCGGTCGTCCTAAGGGGCTCTTGGTCGGTACTCAGTCGTCCTGAGGGGCTCTTGGTCGGTCCTCGGTCGTTCTGAGGGGCTCTTGGTCGGTACTCGGTCGTCCTGAGGGGCTCTTGGTTGGTCCTCGGTCGTTCTGAGGGGCTCTTGGTCGGTACTCGGTCGTCCTGAGGGGCTCTTGGTTGGTCCTCGGTCGTCCTGAGGGAGACCTCGGTCGGTATAAGATAGCCATCGTCCGGTTTGAGGGGGCTCTCAGTCCAGGTGGTGAAGGGGCCCTCAGTCCTAAGAGACACTCTGGGGGCCCCTGGAGATTGCTTTGCCCCCCCTCCATCCGAGAATACAATCCGCCACCACTATGTGCAAATTATGTATACCGGTGACGCCATCCCAAGCAATTTCATGTACTTATATTTGGCAGTTGTCCAGCGATTTTAAGCGTCATTGAGCTCATAATAAATGCCTGCTTGGCCGACAACAAGCATTTAGTCAGCTGATGCTAATGAGCATAACCTCATCTTAGCCCTGACACGGTCCACCTCACGCCGTGGCCTGTCCGCGCCTCAGGACACCCGTTTTTCCGAGCCGCCTATCTGATTAGTGTAGCTGATCACCTCTAATTAAGCGGACCAGCTCCAGCATGCCGAGCGGGGTTGTTAACTGGCCACCACCGTGCGCTGGCCTGATGAGCCCTCTCTGGGTCTTGTCTCGCCAAAGCGGCCGAGTGGGGCTGAGTGAAACCACGTCGCATTGGGCACTGAGCACTGAGGAGCGGTCTTACATCCGGCCCGGCCGAACCAGGCCCTTATCAGAGCGGCTCGGCTGACCGGCTGACTGGCTGACCGGCTGGCTGGCCCGCCTGCCCGCCGTGCCGATCGCTGTCGGAGATGTGATCGCCGCTGCTGTGCCCATTAATCAGTACCGGCGCGGCGTGTTCAGCGCTGGACAGAGCGCTGTTCGGTCGAGGAGCGGTCCACCGCTGCTACGTACAGAATGGTCTGCAATTAGCCTGGCGGTGCACGGTAGCCGGGAGAGGAGTAAATCACACTTGTTTGACAGGACGACACGATGGTGTCGCCGTCAGGCCGGTGAGAAAACACCAGGAGCTGGAAAAATCGACAGGGTTTTGGTGGCAGCGTGATCAGGCGTTTAGTGGTGACCGCGAGAGATGGTTATGTTCTGTCATCATCAGAGACGCGGAGAGATGAGAGTGGTGCTGATAAATCACTAATTGGGCCATTTGCTGGGGTATTTTGGATTTAATGGCCACGAGCGTCCATGGCAAGCTTGTTGTCTCCGTATCAGATCAGATGACGAAAGTTTGTCTTCCAGTGAAATCAGATGATGTACTCGTGTAAATAGCCGCCCACTTTCTGCTAATGGCGAAGTCGTGAGATGTTAACGGGACAAACGGTAGCCACTCCTTTTAATTTTTTAACATGATTTCTCCGTATTACCTCAAATATATATTTTTTTCCGATTGGTAGCTTTCGATTTCGAGGTAGGCGTAATCCATGTATGACTGCAACTTTGCCCAATTTTTAGTATCTTATTTTAAAATGAGATGATGTATATTAATGGTGTCGATCTGTGACCAAAATGACCGAGAAGTGTCCAAAAACGTCCTGTTTCCGTGTTCTCGTCCTGTCCTGAGGACATCCAGAGGACGCGGGCGGCGACGCAATTTTTTGGTTGATAGGCAAACAGCTGTGCTAACCGAAATTTTGGTAACCGAAAACAAAATTGTGACCGATTTGGTAATCGGACGATCAGGCTTATACATTTTTGGACACTTTTCGGTCATTCTGTTCACAGATCTACACCATTAAATTGTATATTATATATACCCAGAACGGTCATCGATCTATGTTTAGAATCACTTGTTTCCAGCTTATTCTAAAAATCCTTTGAATCTGTTTTTACTCGACTCATCCGATCAATTTCTAAATAAGCCAAATGCTACTTAAGCAATTCAACATAATTTCAAATGACTGAATGCTACTCATGTAAGAAGAGTCGATTCTATCGAAGGTTGGATTGAAGCCAGATACTAAATGATATGCTGGTATTGATTTATGGTCAGGTGACATGTTTCTTAAGAGAGCATTCTTTTACGCCGATTGGATAAGCATCACAGTTTTGATAAACAGTTGTTAGTAATTATGACTGAAATTTATTAGCAGGTTATTACAAATAAATTAATAATTTATTGTTGTTTCATACTTCTGGTTTCATAGCAATGACTCGATAATTACTACCTAGCAAAACGTACCAACATTTAATTAAAATTAAGTTGTTTTATGCATTGATGAAAAGTCAATCAAAAGTCAAAAGTCAGTCAAAAGCCATCGCAAAAGTCAATGCGCAACTATTCGCCTCGTCCTCGAATTGAAATGGCTTCTGTCCGGCAACAATGTCAGTTGATGTTGCTTCTGATCTTCGAGCTATCAAGATTATTCAGAACATCGGAAGAATTATGAACATCGATAATAATTAGGAACCTTTACAAAATGCTAAATTGTCATCATTGGTTGTCAATTTGGCCCAATGTTGAATGATATTAACAAAAATAATTAATGTTAGTGAGGATATCTAGTCATAAGCTAACCCAAACATCGCATGTGCCTTATCATAGACTCGTTATATCCAGGTGATGGTGGTAGCGCCTCATGCTGAATGCATGTGCCGCTTTGCCTCTTTTTTCGCCTCTCTTCCTTTCTCCCTTTTCTCCCCTTTATCTGCTTTTTCTCTATTCCACCCTCCGAGTATCTTTTTCTACTTCTTTCTCAATATATCTCTCTTTTTTCGTCTATATCTCCCATTCTTTCTTTATATCTCTCTTCCTTTCTTTATATCTCTCTTCCTTTCTTTATATCTCTCTTCCTCCCTTTCTCCCTCCCTCCCCTCCCTCCCCTCTCTCTCCCTCTCCACTCCCCTCATCTGCCCGCTGTGCCGGCTGTTCGATCCTCCCGCTCCGTACCTCCCGCTTCTCTCCCGTCTCCCGTCCCGTCGGCGGCCGTAGCGTCGTCACCGCTCCACGGGAGCACATCGTCGCTGCCGACAGCAGCGGGCCGCCCGTCGCGCGCGGCAGATATCGCCACCCGCCCACCGATAACCCCGGCGGCGAAACTTATGAGTCGCCACAGGACGCCGAGGTTCCTCGCTTTCCCTCCCCTCCGACCACGCCACCCCCGCCACGCTGTTCTGGCTCCTGCTACAGTTGAGACTGGAGCTGCGGCTACCGCTGCAGGTTGGGGCTAGCCGCGATCCCGCGGGACGTCGGCATTAGCACGGCTTTTCACGATCGGTCACGGGTCAGCCCACGCCGGTCGGTACCACGCCCAGTCGTCGCCGCCGTTGCAAAAACGGCGCCGCCGCGACGCGCGGCGCGACGCGGCGCCCCGCCCATTGGCCGCACCTAACGTCGCGGTCACACATGCCAGCCAGTCCCCAGCACCTGGCAGATCATAAGCGAACGACGTAATGGCGTTTTAATTCGCGGCTCGCGTGGCTGCGGCGATCAGCGGCGCGGCGGCCAGACGCCAGCACTTTTAATTCGCCGCGTTTTGTGTGTTAAATAAACAGCGGCCGCGCGCCCACCGTCGGTAACGGTCATCATTTCCGAGTCGTTTCGGCGCCGGTTGGCGTCAGCAACGTCAGCAGCGTCAGCGTCAGCGGCGGCGGCGGTGGCGGCGGCGGTGCAGGGCATTAGTCAGCGGGGCGGTGAAGGAGCGATTCGAGACATGAGAGGTGCGCATTTGTCGCGCATTGATCGCGCCGCGTTGGCCGCGGTGCGCCACCTTATTAATGGCTCCACCTGGCGGCGGACTGGGCCGCTCCATCAGCCGTCTGTGCTGCCGACGCGGCGATCACACGACAATGAACGGATTGCACGTCCAGGCAGCACACGCGACCGACACGCACCACCGTGTCGGCGACGTGGGAGGGTCGGCGTGGTTTGTTACGGCAATCAACATTCAGCACGACATTATTAAGGAGGTGGAACTATGGCTTCGAGGATGCAAAGTTGTAATAAACGATTTATGTTTTGATTTTTGAAAGGTTTGTTTGACAGAATACATGTTTTTATTAGGTACGTATTAGCAGGATTGGAGGACAAGTTGTAAATATATTTTAGCAGCGATTTTTGGGGGTTTTCGTTGAACCCATAAAAAGTAAGCCAGTTTTTGTCTGTGAAATGCACTCGCACAGTACTGAGAACAGTGAGAACAGTAGACACTAGGCGTCAGCACAAATTGTAATATTATGTATCGGTAATTCGCGATAAAAGTGAAAGAATAACCAATATTATGTGGTTGAAGGACAACTAAGAGTATGCCCAATATCTACGCATCACAATTATAAATACAATATTACCAAATCCTAGACTACCTCTTTCAATTTCGAATTATATCTGCGTAAAATTTAAAAACAATACATAACGGTTCAAACGTGATGATGTTACACGATACTAAATAATGTAAAAAATATGTCAAACACATATTTCAAATTCCGTCCCAATTTACGAACACACAATCGACAATGCCATCGGTGAGCCATCTCATATGTACCAGGATGTCCCTCCGCACTGTCATTGTCTGCTATTTGTCAAACAATTTGTCATCCGGCCCGCAGCAGGCTTTGCGCAGTATATTTGATAAGCTGCCAGTACGCGCGTCCGTGTATGTATTGACGTGCTGCCACTGCTGGACATGCCCATTCACAAGCGGAAACCCGACTTCAATTATGCATGGCTCTGCTGCAGTGCTGTTGATAAGCTTTTAAGCGTCCAACTTAACGTCAAGCGGCGCCTTTGAAGCGAACGACGAAACCGCCGTCTGATGTTATGCTGGGCAGCGCAACAAAGAGCCGGGGCTGACCACTAAAATAAAATGCAGCTAAGACGACTCAATTAAGATTCAGGATCACAAGAACTCAGTGGGTACATAGTTTCGGCTGCCAGGTGTTCGCCATAGTATGTCAGCGTTTCGCAAAGGCTGGAAAGGAATCCGGTTTCGCATTCCACCCGAATAGTCGCTGCGGTGCCATGAAATGACTCGTACGGAGAGTCTGAGTCGGAGTCATCCATCACACGCCACGCTAGACGCTCTGCTGGATCCTAGATCGATCAACATCATGTCTGCTCAAAATTCCAATTTATCACCGCACGCAGCTAGCCAATCGGGCCGAAATCAGCTTCATTCATCTGTCCGAATTCCAGCAGCACCACAGCTGCTGAGGCTGGAGGCTCATCTGGTCTGTCCGGCTAGTCCTCCAGCTAAGCTACAAGTTAGCTGGTTTGTACCACATTCCTGAATAATGGTAGATAATTGTATATATCCTTCCCAGCGCGCCGACCGGTGATATCTCAATTCATCCCACACATAACTTTGCCGACAAAAAATCGAAATTTGCCTACGCCGTTCCGATTTGGTCATCACTTCAGCAGGGCCACTGACCCTTTAACTACACCGCCAAAGCACCCCTGCCCGGGCACTCCGCTTCCATCCGGTCGCGGTCTGCTGTGACCACTCCCTGTGACCCCGATCTTCCGGTGGGCGGCGGGCCACCCCGCTGGCCGCGGCCCGCCCGCCCGCAGTGCCGCCCGGGGCACTCCCGCCGGCCTGACCCACCAGCCGCTCCAATTGTCTCGCGCCGAGACGGTCAGTCACGTGACCGGCGGCGGCGCGCGCTCATTGGCCGCCGCGCACAAAGGTGTGCCGGGGGCCGGGCCATTCGTCATCGCCGGACCCGATTTCTGACAGGCGAGCGGCCGCGGACCAAGATGGCTGGGCGAGCCGCCAGCCGCGCCCTGGGCACACCGGCCGCCGCCGCCGCCGCCGCCGCCGCCCGGGTCCGCACACACACACACATAGAGACGGGGTTAGCTCGGGTCACCCGGGGATGAGGTGGGTCAGCAGGGGTCAGCGAGGACGAGGAGAGCTCACCAGGAGTTGATCCCTTGGGAGAGGCAGACCGGTAGAGAGCAACGGGTTCATCTCCGAGGGGTGTCATTGGGTGCTCGTCGGGTAAGCTGGTAGAGGTCACCAGGTCAGCGTGGGCCTTTCCGTGGGAGAAGGAAAATTGGCAGTGAGCAGGAATGCGTCTCTAATGGAAAGGAGAGAGGAGGTCACTGCAGGTTTCGAAGGATGCCAGGCAGTTTCAGTAGGAGCTATTTATGTGAGGTAGACGCCAGTCATTGTCATTCTGCGAGGAAAATAGCGAACTTACATTCTGGAAGCAGGCAGGAGTCTAGGATTAGAAACACTTACCTTCAGTCATGCACTGCTTTCCTAAGATGAAAGAAGCAGAGGTTAAGATGAGTCCCAGAATCCACAGATGTGTACAGGGCAGCAGGTGACCAGGATGGAAGCGTGTCCCATCGCGTCATGGTATGCATCTGAAATACAAATAAAATGCAAAATAGTGTCCTGCAGCCAAACTCACTACAGACAACTATTTTTTCTAGACACTGATCATACTTGTATGATTGAATTGGGAGATTCTAAGTTAAGATTCTAAGAATATGATTGGGAGATTCTAAGTTCTCCCCAAAAAGCATCAATAGAAAAGGAGAAAACTTAATTCAGTGCTCCACCATTGCATACAAAACAATATGGCAGACAAATAAACAAATTTACTTGACTTGCTTAAGGCTGCCTGTTTCTGAGAAGTTAATACACATATGATACCAATGCAGAGTAATTGATGCATCACACATTTTCAAAATATAAGTTGTTAGTGCTTAAAAATGTATAAGTATAGGGAATTTCAAGCAGATAGCAGCCGAATGAGGTGGTGTGCGAGTAGCCAGCGCGGCCTGCTCTTTGCTGAGCTGGCCAGCTATGGCAATAAACTCCTGTCTGGGCTGCACTGGCATTAGTTATTCGGAGGAAACAAATGACAAAGAACATACATTGTATAATATGCATATATGATGTAGTGGTGCACAATACCAAGTACCCACACGTGCTGGCCTGATATTTATTTAATTGATGAGGCACTTACATACAACTAGTGGCTAATCATAGGTAAATACAGTTTTTTTTTTGCTTTCGACGATTGCTCATGAACAATTTTCAGATAGCAGATGTCAATCCGGGAATTTCCACTTGAACATGCAGCAATCCACTGCTGCTTGATTGGTATCTGAGTCATTATGCAAATCCTGTCATTATGCTTCAACCTTGCGAGACCCATTAGTGTTGCAAACATCAGCGCCCATGCTGGCTTTAAAATTTCAACAGTCCTGGTACTCATTCAGCGTAACCACTGCTCATCGCTGCGGGCAAACACTGTGCAGTTAATGGATTACATCCAGTCGGTGCAGTATGTGCAGTTAATGGATTACATGCAGTCGGTGCAGTATAAAGTGGTATGCGGAGCGGTCCTGCTCAGTGACCTTTTATCGATCGCTCTGACGCAAGTCAAGTCAGCAATGACGGCGGTATGTATATGTGTGTCTGTGTGTATGTGTGTCACCAGGGGTTTGCTGCACACAGCAGAAGCGACCAACTTTTGGCTTTAGCACTAGCGTTCCAGCTTTTGAATAAAAACGATTTTAATTCAAATTTGATATGTGTGTTCATTTACTGTTTCAATGTGCGAATTGAATCACCAGTTTCATTTGTTCTAGTGGAACCAGTTTATACTTCTGCAAATGCTATTGTGTTTAAGCAATATTATTTTTTCTTTTAGTTGGTCAGTGTGGCCTTTGTTATACCTTTGTTATGCCTGTTACGTACGTTTGGTTTCGGGTGAAGGTTTGTTTTTCGCTGCAAAATGTAATTAGTACCATCCCTAATTCGCACTTTTATAATTCATGAGGACACAGGTACTGTTAATTATGTCCAACATACATCTCGTTTAATATTCAACCTCACACCAACATAACTAGTAACTCCAATATGAACTTACGAACTCTCTTAGCTTTATTAGCTGTGTAAATGTAGATATAAAATAGCGTTACAATAATTAATCGTCGCCTTAAAAACCTTTCTTTCCAATTTTTTTTCTTCAACTTATCTTTTTGCCCTTCATCAATTACAAAACAACTTTTGCGCAACTTTTTGCATACTCCAATTTAAAGTCCCTCATTACTAACCTTTTAACGCTACATGGTAACTGTATTTCACTTGGTTTGAGTATTTTGTCCCCATTCTGAACCTAACCTAAACGAGCATCTTATCTGCAGACGATCCCCATGGACCAGGGTGTGGCAGGAAACAATTTTAATAACATAATCGAACCTGACCTAACCTTTACAGAAATTATGGTCACAAGTACCCACGTTTAGAACGCTCCGCTCGCATGCGCTGCAGATCTACCG
>JARFNR010055543.1:0-22532 GCA_030323935.1 Semibalanus cariosus
CAATATATTTTAGCCTCGTGTACCACAATACATTGCTAACTCCATTTTTGTGGAAAAAGGTCTTATGATCCCTTTAAGTGGGAAGTAAAAATAGTCACAGTAACATATTATCTGCCCCACCTTTGCTTCTTATCTAATAATTAGCTTTATCAGATGATTTTAAGATGCAAATGTATTCTCTTTTAAATGGTACCATAATGCATTTATAAGCGAATTGGTCTCATCATACACCAGTCAATATACTTCTTTTTAGTCCATAACGATTGCTATACTTTCGAAATAGGTGTAGTGTTGCCTATTAAACATCTATCTATACACATGTTAAAAGCAAGATTGCAACAGGATTTGGCTAGACCGACTGGCCAGATATTGACAATCAGGTTTAGGATTTAAAATATTCGAAGAATTTTGAAATTACCCATATTCACTTCAACTCATCTTTTCCCCTATTGGCCGGAAGCCAGGAAATTCAGTTAAATTATCTTTGTCCTACAACATAAATTGCTAAACATGTTTTCGTTTCTAAACCACGCCAAAGAACGCACGCGCAGTCAAAATGTCCGCCTGAAGTTGGCTTGTTTCCCCGGGTTTTATTTAAGAATTTGGCCTCCGCCGCCGCACGTCTAACGTGATACATGGCCGCGTAGAAAATAGGCTTCCGACTTTGACGGATGCGGCTGGCCGGGCTCGATTTATCAGTGTCAGGCGTGCAGCCCTGGTGAGATTGTACTGCTGCTACGATAAATGGCCGTCAAAGCCAGGCCGACGAAAACGGACGAAAAAGTCGGCGGGCGGCGCCAGAAAAACCGGGAAGCAAAGGGTGAGAGAATAAGTCTTCATGGGCCGGCGATTTCTTGCTGTGATTTATAAGCGTGTAGCGCGGCGAGTTCGTTGTACGGCGCGCTTCCTGGCAGCGCGCGGTCTGATCATTACGGCTCCATCGCGGCGCTTTTTCTGCGTGCGCCGCACTCGCCGACGCCGCGCCGTGTCCGCCGCGACGCATCACGGCCGCCGCGCGACACGCCGCACGACAAGAGATCGACACGCAACCAGTGGCTACCGCCCTCGCCCGATAATTCAGCAGCGACGAGAAACACGATATCTCAATTCGCGCGGCGGGCGCCAGCCCGCCAGGCCAACTGGTAAACAACGGACCGTGCCGAGTCGCGCGCGATTTATAGAGGCCGGCCCAGCACCGGCGCGCCGCGTGACCATTTGTAGCCGCCTGGTCGGACCGCCGGCGGCGGACGCGGCGCGCCCCGCCGCGAGGGACGATCGTGGCGCAGCGGCGGCAATCGGCCGCCAGCTGGTGGCAAACGACGCCGTGCTGCGTCCCGTTCGTGACCGGCGTTCGATCGGCTGTGTGGCGAATATGGCGGCGATTGTGCAGAGATAGCAGAGGGGAGGCCGAAATGACTGCAGGCTTCAGGTGGCTGGCATTTTGCACAATGATGCCATGAAACTCATATTTCGTTTTCTCTATTGATCCAAGGCATAGGTACAATTGCTAAGGTAACTAAAATTGCTAAAATGTTCATTGATAGGCATAGGACACCCATTCACCTGATTTTCCGGCCACTTTAACTCCTCAGCCGAATCCTGGTCACGATGTAAACTTCCGGATCCACCGTGACTTCCCACGTCCAGTTTGCAAACCGCATCGCCGGTTGTGCGTCCCCGCAGAGTGAAGCCACGCGTGAGCCTCTTGAACAGTCGCGACGGCCGGACGCAGCCCCCTAATCAGTCTAAATGCCTGTGCCATTCCCGACGCACCAGTGCGCCGGCTGTGCCGCGGCCGCCGCCAGCACGCGCGTGGTCGGCGCCGCCATCTCCTAGCCGCCCTTTCTCGATGCATAATTGCATTGTAATCACAAAGGAACCGCGGCGCGCGCAATAAATCTCTGTCCACGACCGTAAATCATTGGGCCCGTATATAATTTCACCTGGACCTAATGGTCGATATCCGTAATTATTTGTCGATTAAAACGCGGCGCGGCCGGGGGAGGTGGCCACTGTCACGCAAACCCCACGGACGCGACGGCGGCGATGCGATGGCGGCCGCCGCCGCTCGCAGCCGCCGGCCCGCTGACACCCGCTGCGTGCATTGTGCCCCGTCACGTGACGCCAACGGTGTCCTTTATGGGGGATCACGTGACACCGTGATGGCGGGCGGTGCCTGTGAAGTTCACGGTATAAAGCAGCTGAGCCGCCGGAACGGCTGGGTGACAAAGAGTCGGGCGGAAAACTGGGGGAAACATCGTGTACTGACAACGGAGTTTTGACGAGAGCGTATCCGGATCGAAACATGAAATATAAAACATAATTGGTGTCAGACCTGTCAGTGGTGCGGCTACACAGAGACAGGAGCGGTCCTGATGCTATTGCGGCTGTCCAAAAGCTAGCCATTACGCTCCCCTTAGGCCGGCAATCACGTTATGCCAGTAATATTAATTCAGCTAATACATCATCCGAAAAGAACCGCCCTTGTCAGGCTGATTACATATTTCAATTTCGGTAAAAGCCGTCCGTATCAGTGCGCAGGTAATAACTGCATGATTGTGCATTGTCGACGTTCCTGGCGCGGGCTGGGGCGGGGTCGAATGCGGCGCAGCACCGAGCGGACCCCACAGCTATACCGAGCTGAGCGAGCTGTGCCATTAATCATAGAGTAAAACAAATGTCGTGCCATATTTCTTATTCAAATAGCTTGAACAGCTATTGATTGGGCCGTCAAAAATGTAGCTCGAAAAGGCCAGCTTGAGTGGTCAGATAGCGGCGACTATTATTTCATACATTTTGCCAGGCTGCCGGGGCGATATCAGAAACTAAGCCGGGTTAATGAAACGACACGGGCCCAGTAAATCAATATCCAATCTTCTTGAAAATATCCCGGCCATATATTGTTCATGTCTCGGCCCTAATGAAGCGCACTCGGGGAGCGCAAGCCGCGCGGCTCGTCTGAAACTGCACCAAGCACGCCGAGTGGAGGCCATCAATTCTTCACGCCGCGTCGACAGCCGTATTTCCTCCGTCTAGCCGCGCCGTCGCTGACGGGCCCGCGGCCGTCCGGTCAATCCGGACCGGGCTCTAATTCCTGTTTCGCCGTATTCATGGGGGACCCCAAACGATGAATAATCCCCGTCGTCCGTATTTCCTCGCCGACTTTCGTCCTGCGAGAGATGATGTCTGAAAGATTTACGGACGGCGTGGCGGTACGGCGGAGATTTATAGCGCGTCGCGCCGGATCGGCTGTCGCGGGGGACGGTCGCCCGCCGCCCCCCGCATACCAACGACGCCCGATCGCAAGTAATTGAACTTGTTTCGTCGTCGGCGCGTCGACAGTGATTTATGACCAATTGTAGCCTAATCTCGTGCCGCAGAGGGAAGCGACGCCAGCGTCGTCCAGATAGGCTATCGGCGCAGAGCCGCTCCCGACGCGACGGCCCCAGCGGAGATCCGACGCGACGGTCTCGGCGGGGTTCAGACGGGATGGTCTTGGCGGGGTTCAGACGGGATGGTCTCGGTGGGGTTCAGACGGGATGGTCTCGGCGGGGTTCAGACGGGATGGTCTCGGCGGGGTTCAGACGGGATGGTCTCGGCGGTGTTCAGACGGGATTGTCTTGGCGGGGTTCAGACGGGATTGTCTCAGCGGGGTTCAGACGGGATGATCTCGGCGGGGTTCAGACGGAGGTTTGAAGGAGGTCTGATGAAGGTCTGAAGGAGGTCTGATGGAGGTCTGATGGAGGTCCGACTAAGGTTTGACTGAGTTCCGGTCTGACAAAGGTCTAAAGAAGGGCTGATCAAAGTCTGGCGGAGTTCAGAAGGAGTTAAGACTGAGTTCTGACGAAAGTATGACGGATATCAAACGGAGGTCCGATCATGGCACGACGAGGATCAGAAGAAAACCTGAAATGGGTCTGACGTGACTAAAAGAGATCTGCTGAAACAATCGGATCTCTAGCTCCACTGTAGCGTTTCTGTGGTGAGATCTGGTGAGATTCTATAGCCGTTGTTGCATTACACAGTGAGACCGTATTATAAATTTAGCTCATTCATGGGGTCCAAGGTCAAGTCTTGTACAGACAGCTTAACTCGGTAGGGCTTCGAAGCTCTGAGGACGGGCTCTGAGGCTCGTGTGCCGTTGAGAAACTCACAGGAGATTTCTAAAAATGCCAGGACTGTTGGTGGTAAGAGACTGCCCAGACTGAGAAAGCCTGCTAAGCAGATTAGCATGAGGCTGTATAGAAAACCTCGTCTGTTTTAGTGTCCAGTAGGTATATGAGAAGTGTTACTTGTGAGAATCGGAACATACGGAACACTTTCGACTTTGACTTCTTCAGTTCACTGAGCAGTTGAGAAGCACGTACATTCATTCCACAACCAAGCATAACGATTTATGATATAAAAATAGAAATATGACTACAAGCTGGTTAAATGTATCGAAAATGACTGAAGACATACACTGCAATCACACAAGTTCTGTATGCCCCGTCCATATCAATGCAGCACGTATCTACTGTTACTGTTTATCGGTTGTGTTCTTACAATATTGCAGCAACCTTCATCGGAACGATCCATGTTTAATACCAAGATAATAGGAGCCTCAAGTCACTCTTATATTTGATGCAAATTACTATGAAGCGTGTATCCATCGATTACCTATGCATTATAACGCCTGACATGGCAAGAACCAGTCTTAATAATGCCAACCCATGCCCCAGGCCCACAACTGGCGGCAGCTGTCATAATTTCAATGACGACAGCATCTGCCAGCTGCTGTTATAACCACAGCATTACCCAGACCCGCACATCACGCCGACGTATTTCCCGTGCCTCGCTCGTGCACAAAACAGGTCATTCCACACGTGCACAAACCAAACCATGTCTGTAGGCCAATGTCGTGTCGTGACGTCATTAATCATGACGTCATGTTGTGTCATGACGATATTCTCAGCCTGCGATCGGCCGTCAGTCATCGACTGTCAGATCGTGTCTGTCATCGACTGTCAGATCGTGTCTGATTTGTTTGCAGGGCTGATCGTGGCGGCAGACGGACGGCCAGCCATCAGCCCGGTGGCAGGTGCCGCGGCGACGGACGGCGTCGGGTCATGTCGGCACAGTGAGCCTGCTGCAGTAGCGATGCATCGCCCACTGACGCCCAGACAAGCAATATCCTCGTGAGAATAGATTGGACGTGTTCGAGGAACCGGGGGGCCGGGGGGGGGGGGTTGGAGGCTGGGTGGTGGTGGTGTACCAGGGCAGCGGCAGATGGAGGCTAGGAATGGGTGCTTTATGCTGGGTAGTCGCTGAAGGCATTTGGTATCTAGCTATTTAAGTTCCAAGCGTAGCACCATGTAATGCTGAAATCAGAATATATCCATGTATTGGCAGAGTAAGTACCTATATGTATGAGTAGTTTCTTGATTAGGATTCTGTGTTTTAGTGCCCATTGAGTGAGTAATTGCCGCCAATGTTATGTTTGGCTACCCATTTGCCATAATCAAAGCACGCTGCCACTATAGAGTTTCGCATGCTTATGTGCAGTTGCCAATGAAGGCTAATGAAGTGCAGTAAATCATAGTCACACGCTTGATATTCAAGAGGCTCTTTCTGAAGGAGAAATGCTCATATTTTATGGCTAAATATCGCATTTCATAATCCGAGCAACATAATATATCCATGCATAATGTCAGTTCATGTACACCACTTGTTAGTTTGCTACGTAGGTCATATCTCATGTTGAACAGGTATTTAGTACCATGTAAAACTTTAAAGCAGTTGATGAAGATTGAATACTGGTGTTTAATCGTCATGTGAGCACATGTTAGGAAGTAAGCAATTGAAATCGGATAATTGCTGAACAAGCAGTTATAATTACGGTGCAATAATTGTATTTACCCTGGTAAGCATAATTATAGCATACTAAATCTTCGTAGAAGTACCGTTAGTCTGCAATGAAGAGCAAGTGTCACATCGTCAACAGAATTTATGTGAGATGATTTCAAGACGATATGTCGCCAGTGTTTTGATGCAATTTGGCTGTTTTTCTTTTGTTGATGGTTAGGACTTGCATTACAATTCATAATATCATTATTATAGGAAAATAGCGCTGTCACGACTATTGGATCTGAGACAAACTTGGTAATGTAAATATTAAAGCACAATGATTTGTGTAGCATGTGTAATGTAGCTCACATATGTGATGTATGCAGCATGCACACTTAATGCAGCGCATTTGTGAAACTCGAGACCCATTCAGCATGGCTGTCATGTGATGTTCATCTTATTTGGAGTCTATGTGTGTTTTGAAACCTCAGCTTTTAAAAAATGTCATTATGTATCCAATACACTTAAGGATATGAAGTTCAATACAATATCATGGCCGCATAAATTACAACATAACTATTACCTTTGTAATGTAATTTGCACCAATAAATACGTGTTGTGTGATTCTCTGATTTCGATTATTTCCATAGGAAAAGCTATTATGACAGAACATATATAAACTCATATTTGCATGAAGTTTAAGAGAAATTAAAATGGCAATCCAACTAAGATACCTGTGCCTTTTAGAAGCGCAGTGCACGTGACGTGACGTCCTGACTTATTATAGCAAGCATTTTTCAATGGGCGTTACGTTATATAGGTATGGAAATCTAGGGAAGCTTCCAGACGAAAAAGAAATATTAGCTGCAAAACTGTCTTTTCAATACGCCAATTGAATGTTTGCAGGTCTCTTGGTGCATAATACACCAATAGTTTGGAAAATGCTGCTTCACATTCATTTGATGAGCTAGCGATATTCACTGTTGCCCAGAAAGGAGTTGTCTTTCTAGTTTTACTCTTTGGATCCGTGTTCCTTAAAAAGAAGGTTTACACTCGTTGTTTTATACTAGTGGCCGGCAGTGCTTATTGCATTGCTTTGTGTTTCAAAATTGTACCATAATACCATTTACGTTAAAATGTACATGTTTGTTTTCTTTTTCATTTTTAACCGATTTCTAAGCGTTTTTCGAAAAATGTATGGGATTAAAGTTAAAAAAGAGGAAGAAAGACACTGGAATGTCAAACCCTGGTGGCGCTATTCACAGTGCCGCAAGTTACAAACACGCATTTACGTGCAAATTTACGTGGTGATTTTCGTTTTGTGCAATTTGGACCAATTTCTAAGTGTTTTTCGAGAAAAAAATAAAGTGTTCAAAATTAAAGAAGAGGCAAAACAAAATACGGGTTTAAAAAATCAGCTTTCTAAAAACATTTTTTATACTTTTTTCCCAGCATTTTTTTAACACAAATTTGACCAATTTCTATGCGCTTTTCGATAAATTGTTCAAAAACGAAATTAAAGAAGACACAAAAACAGCCCTGGGTTCCAAAAATAAGATTCGACAAAAGAGATGTTGATACGTTTTATACCCAGGGAGTTTCAGGTCTAAAAAGTGTTTTTTTTACCTCCCTACGGGTGCAATTTGCAACCCTCGAGGACGCAACGCAAAACAATAATTAAGTCAGGGTCAGGTGCATGTACCCTGAAATTTTGGGATTGGTGGTGCCAACCGTTCGACCTGTAGAGGCGCGCAAAAATATCGTCTGGACACACGGACACACAAACACATTGGCCAGTACTTTCCTGAGCGAGGCCCCAGTGGAAATCTTCAAACTCTGAAAAGCTACGCTTTTCTTTTTACTACAATTTTGAACAAGCGTGTTCTACGAAGATGGCACAAAGCCATTGTTCAAATCATGCTGATGGAGAATAGAAAACATGGAATATGTAATTCAATAGAACGATAGTAAAGGAGCGATTCTGACTTCATTTCATGTAAGAAATAGCCAAACAGAAGCGAAGGTAGTCACAATACAAAAGGTGAAAGCAGTGAAAGCAGCAATATACTGGGTGGTTCAAAAGTCTGAGAGCATCTTTGATTCACTACATCTTCCATTCAACATATGGTACACGTAAGAAAGTTACCACATAAGACAGAACAAGTTTCGTAGGCATGGTAAACATGGTGCTACTTGTTCATATATCATCACATAATCTTCTCATTCACCCACATGTGAATCCTTATTTTCTGAGTCTAAGTCCGTCAGGGCTTTGAGAATAAGTGCGATACAGAAGTGAATTGTCTCTCAACGCAAATCTTGCCTATTACAATGCGAAGAAGCAAGCAAATCTGCACAATATGGGACCTTCTTTCCTGGCAGTCTGTTTTAATAAACTTTAGAAGGGCGAGCGATATAGACAAAATCGCTCACTCCGTGTTTTTCTTTTTTTGCATTGCTTTCAGGGACTGAATGTGGTCGCTTGAAGTACTTTAAGGGAAATGCGCTCTTACCAGCCGCTGAGTGATCGGGCTGCTGGCACTGACTGGAACTGGACATTATAGTTGTGTTTTCATCGTTCAGAGAAAGGACTACCGAGCTCTTCTAAACATGAAATGTTTCGACTTTAGCATCAACTTCTCTCTAAACTTCAGTGTTAATCCCTCTTCCCAGTGTAGTTTAATCCCTTATTCCCTTGCAACTTTTTAGTTCCGGCCTTCACAATAACTTGTAAATTCGCAAAACCGTCTTCCTTGTAAAAATAACGAAATAACCTTGTTTTAAATAGTATGTTCTAAACTTTAAAAACATCTTTTAATGGTTGGTGATATCAGAACACGCACAGAACAAGAAGGTACCATTTTGAAATAGTTTCCACTCATTTTCATTTCTACTTTTGATTGGTCATATGAATGGCATGTGACATACCAAATCGAAATCTGCAAGGCATTTATTTCTACTTTAACTATGTACCATTGTACCAAACACTAATGCGCAATTACTGGGCATATTCAACACCGGAACATGTTGAAGCGTTCTCTGACTTATAACCTGTATTACATGGGTGGAGTTTCCTAATCAAATGGTGGGGCCACTGCCCCACCAACTTTGTGATGTGCCCCACCAACTGTTGTCAGATTTCAAGGTTTCCTGGCGTTAAAATAACATTTTTTTACTGGTTATGCAAAACAACCAGCCAATATGACATTTTGCCCCACCAACTTTTTCAGAAAAGCTCCACCCATGCCCTGTAATGATAGTGAACGGGTCAGCTGAACAAAATCTTCACACCTATTGCATACAGCACATGGGAGTGAGCATTTTACGGTGATGTTCCATGTTATGGTACAAGTTTGGGCCCATCTTTAGGACATACACTGAAAGGAAAGATACACACAGCCATGAACGAGAGACACCACAAATACTTTTGAGCGGTATCCTTCACTGATTGTTTGAATGATATATTCCGAATACACTTGACATATTTTGGTACTCTGGACATCAAATGTCATAGTATATGGTTAAGTGATGATTTTCAGCTAAACAAACAAGTAAATTTCCGCTTATTTTTGCCCCAACGTTTTGATTTTAAGCTGGACAGCAGTGACGTCTTTATAGCCGTGTTTTACGGGGCTGTTTTGGGGCCAAATGAGCCCAGTTTTCACCAGAACACAGTCTGGACATTGCTCCGGCCACAGAGGCGTCGTTCGTGAGCCTGACGCCAGATGTCAGACGATATCGGCCGCGGAACAGGCGGCCTCCCTGTATCAACAGCGCACGGCACGAGGCGCCGCCGTTCGCACGCTGTCGCTCCTGGCGCGAGGCAAACGCCCGAGCCCCGTGGACGCCATAACTCTGTCGGCCCGTGGCCCCACCCTAGGCCCGGTGCGGCCGACCCCTCGGCCCGTTGTCATGGGAACTGGCTAATTATGCGGCGACCTTCAGAAATAGGGGCCAATCAGCTGATGCCGGCAGGGGTGCGCCGGCCCACGGGGGCTCAGGAGGCCCGCCGGAGCACGTGGGGACGACCGCGGGTGGACACAGCGAGCGGCTTTGCCGGCCCGGGTGACGCGCAGCGCCAATATCGCATACGATATGCGTACACACTGTATGCAATATGATACAGACACATGCATGGGCATATACACATCCAAGCACTAAGATGAAATAATTATATAAATACAATTAATTTTTGCGCAATTTTAATCAAATTTAGAATCCTATCTATAAAGCATTGCCATGTAAAGCATTGGTTGAACACTCAACACATCATGCTAGCATACATCACCCAATACAAAACGTTCCATTAAGGAGTAATTTCACAAGATTTATGAGGAATAATAATTATTGTCATTGTTCACTCAACTACCCACTTGAACAGTTGTCCAACACTACAGCTCGTGTACCGCCATGTGATGATCTTCATGTGATGCAGATTCCAGTGATCACTAGTGTTTCACTTCCTTTCCTTCGCTCTTATTCCTCACGCCCAAATAAAGACAGAGTTATTTCATTTTGCTATATCGATTAAAATGAAGGCTATGTACACAGAGGTTGTGGCACACTACAAATAAATGATAACCGTGAAGCTATTGTTTGAGACGCTTCTCAACGCCACGGAACCTTAAAACCAAACGGTTCGGTTACAAACATGTCCTGCTCAGCATGTGAGCAGCCACTTGAAAACAAAGCACGGACACGAGATAGACGGGGTATAGAGAGAGAAACATTGATAAGTCCACTAACACAAATTTCACATCGCTCATGCACCCCAGGTTCAAAATATATGGACCACGACACAACAGAGCACGGCTCTACCGTCGGGGGGAGAGGGAGGAGGAGAGGAGGGAGGGAGCGCTAGAGTTGCCGGCGGGGAGCACGTTACCTACAGCGTCAATTGTACTAACTGTTACGTACAACGTAGGTATTCAGCAGGTGTATACCTTCGGCCTGCACACACCGCGAGCGCGCCAGCCAGCCAAAGGTCTGCGCTGTACACTTTACGTATTGACGATCCCTGGTAAGTTGCAAACGCACACGGACGACGCGAGATTCGATCATCGGACTGATTCGCGCCGCCTCGGACAACTCATAAGTACAATCATCTAGTTTTTCGAGATCACTCTTTCGAATTGAAGTTGCCTGATAGGTTCTTACTGATGAGCAGCTGTGCTTGAAACGCTGTGATCTACACGGCGCAGTCCGATGACCACTTATCGGTACAGCGTATTTACAATGTCGACTCACAAAGCACTTCCTTACGTATTTCAGACGCCGGGCCTTGACATGACCCTAAGCGAAAGCAGGAAATTGCACAACGCAGCGACCAACGGGCACAAACAAAATCACGGCTAGATTGCTATAGAATCGCTGCACAATGTAGACAACTTTAGATAAAACGCCTTTTTGATTGTGTGCACAGCATGCGAATCATAAACATCTGTAACGTAAAATCACGCTTTCCTAATGAAACCCAGTGCAAAATTCAAAAGGAAAGGTGATGTAAAATTCAACAATGAGTGATGCGTCAGTTGCCAGTCTCAATTCCTTACACACTACAATGTTAGGATGGAAACTTTACGTATCTTTAGGCAAATTACGTATTTCGTTTCGGTCCACGCCTAGCAGTCCTGCGTGTTACGTATTTTCGTACAATAAAAAACGCCTAAGCACGACCACACACGCGCGCACACACACACACACCCCAGACATAGGTTTAACCTACAATACCGCATGTCCTACACATGGCCAGTGGACGCTCCCCGCTCGGGGTCGCCGCCAGAGTTCAAAGGCAGGTCAGGTCAAGGCCGTCTCAGCCACGCCGAGGCGGGGTCAACCAAACCTAGGGTCATCGCAAGGTGGGCAAATCAGAGCATCTCCCTCTATATAAAATGCAAATACTTTATGTTCGGCGCCTATACAAAAGATTCCGGTGACTGCCCAACAGCGTGCCCCGCACTGGAGCTGTGCCGTGCCCAAGGCCCAGTGTCTTTACGCGTGTGTGTATATGTGTGTGTCTGGGTGCATGTCTTTTTTAGCGTGTGTTTCATGTCATGTGTGCATTTCGTGAGTGTCGTGTGTGTGCTCGTCTTCATGTTATGTGTGTATGTGTATGTGTGCGTTCATGTTCTGTCAGTGTAGGTGAATGAGAGTGTACACACCACACTGCCCGCAGCGCCGGCCGGCAATATCGCGGATCAGTGACGTCACACACCACCCGAGGCCATAAATCGGGCCACTTGAGCCCGCACCCGACCACAGCAGACACACATACAAATGAGGGCCTCGCGCCGGTATCACGGAGTCGGCCACCACGCACGCGCAACGTCCTCAACAATAAATAAATACGGACTAACGGACGACGACGAGACGGCACACACTACGGGTCGCCGGGCGACGTTTCCGTCTCGGAGCGAGCACCACCACCCTTCACCGAACTGTCCTGGCTCTTGTTCTCCTTTTTCCACTTCATGCGCCGGTTTTGGAACCAGATCTTGATCTGCCGCTCGGTAAGGCAGAGCGCGTGTGCGATCTCTATCCGCCGCCGGCGCGTCAGGTAGCGGTTGAAGTGGAACTCCTTCTCGAGCTCGAGGGTCTGGTAGCGCGTGTAGGTTTGCCGTCCGCGTTTCCGGTCTGCGAAAAGAGCATGGTTCGTGTCAGTGTCAGCTGGCAGAGGCTGGCTCAAACAGGCCTCGAACAGAGCTCGAACAGAGCTGCGACAGATGGGTCAACTCGGACAGGTCTGTGAACAAGAAGGTCACTTGCAAGTCGGCTCGTAAACTTCGCGGCGCCTGCTTCATGTGCATCGTTTGCAAGAGGCATGGTCAGAAACAGGATGTTTGCAGCTCTGACAAGTGGCGACATTAACAAGACGGGTGACAGGGCAGCCGAGTTCACGGGAACTAACCCCTTCACTGGACACAGCCACGCCCATAAGTCAGCCCGCGAGACCACCCCCTCCCCCTGGTGTCAGCCATCGGAAAATCAAACCATCGCTCAGCCGATCAATCCGCCGCGTCACTCAGCCTCACAGGGAGCTGGCGTTTTCATCGACAGCATCAGCTTCCAGCATCTGTACATCGACACGTCCTGGGTCTACAAAATGTCGGACCCGTTCCCAGACGGCGGAGGCGTCATGTTCGCCGCGATGACATGCGGCCATTTCTACCCGCCTGTGACTCGGGTTCCCCCTGTTCCAAATGTCCTCCGAGCGACGGCGAGCGCCTCGCACCCTCCCACTCCCGCTGCGCCAGCTTCCGCTCTCCATAAAGCCTTCAGCGGTGTCCACTGGAGCGCGGCCGTCCCCTTTCTTCCCCCAGCGAGCCACCGGAGCGCAGAGCCTGTGTCGTTCTCCCCACACCCTACCTCGGTCCCATGTCTGTATGAACCCCTGCCTAGCCTCCAGGCCGGACAGAACAGGACAGGACAGGACAGGACAGTCGCCAGCTATCGCCGCGCGCATCTGGACCCAGCGCAAAACATGCTGAGTGGAGACGGCTGACGGCTGGACAAGACCATCCATCTCGGGCCGTGTCGGTTTTGCAGGGGTGTTGCCCTTTATATCCGGCGACACTGATTGGCCATCGGAATTTACGGGCGCGGCGCGGCGGTCGCGGCGTGGTCTGGACCGTGTCGCGGCAGACACGGCGCGGATCAGTGTTGTCGCGACACCGCGGCATGGTACTGGCTAGGGTCACTGCCGTGGGAACAGCAAGTCGGCACAGATCAGTGAAGGGGATCCTGGTGCTTGGTCAGGGCGACGCCTTCGGTTACCTGTTCTGGGTGAACCACATTGTGGCTCTATGGCAAGAAAAGCGGTGCCGAACAGACGCGAACCAAATGGTAGGATAAATTGTTTAATGTCGCTTTAGCATGTTATCATAATTAATAACCTCTTTATGTGTTTTGGAACGATTTGTAAATTGACGATGTTATGCAACGTCATCTTCACGTGCATCTATCAAAAGAATCGCATAACACAGAGGACACAAGAAGGCAGGATGAACCATAAGCTCTGTCACGGAATGTTTCGCAAGTAATCCCCAGTACTGTGTTCCAATTACATGAACTGGTTCATCCACTATTTATGGTGAATACTGTCTGGCCGAAGTCATGCATCATCGTCGGGCCCGGAGTTTTGTGTGTTTATACTGCGTCGACATAGATTAACGACGCCGTGCCGGGTGTACACTGTGAATCAGGAGAGATTGCGCTGTCCGTGATCTGGCCGTTTTGCATGCTTCAGTTGACTTGAAATGAGGCGATGACTTAAAAAACATTTTATGAGAGGCCAAAACAGACCACTCATCCCGCACACAGCCATTTTGAATACCATGTTTGGAGAGATAGAACTGCCTTGCAAAGAAGGGCTTCTACCTCATACATATTGTATGAGACATGATGTGACATTTTTTTGGAATAATAAACAACAGTCCAAGTCGGACGCAGTGATCCTGGGAGCACAGTAGTTCCAAATATTTCGACGCAGCCTTCATACAAGTGGTTCAAACTGTTCAACCCCTTGCAGCTCATATTTCGTTAACTTCGATTTTCCTGCTGGAATGATTGAGTGCGGCCATGGGTCCAACATCGCAGGACCTGGTTGACCTCAAATGCCCCGAGGCTGTTGTCACCAACTGCCGGGTGTCCCAGTCCGAAGTAAATAACGAGCGCCGAATCAACTTAGACACTCCGTACCGGGATCAGGGGAGACTTCCAGGCTTCCAGTCGACACGCAACTGAATGAACTGCTTACGCGGGCACGTATTTACTTGCTCATGTTCACTGCCCATGTGTTGGTTACGGTAAAGCTAACGCGCGGAGCGATTTTTCAAACTATGAACCATTTTCTGCGAAGATGAACAGCAAAAAAACATCGTTATGATACTGTGTTTTCTCTCACAAATGAGAAATGAGCAGATTATGGACGACAGAGTAAACAACGCCAAGCAGCCTTCATTGGGACGATCAGTCATCCTTCGATTATCCATCATCTCGAAAGCAGTTTTAGCACGTTTGATGTGAAGCGACGTTTACTCGCAGCGGACGTTGGCCATGATGAAGCGAGGCCAACGACATGTCCGATTAGATAAACGACTAAAACTTCAAAATAAACTAACACAAAAACAGACATGCATCAAGACGTAGGAAAAGTATCCACATGCTTAATGTATCGTGTTTCAACAGCTTGAAACCTTGAAACACGATACATTACAATTAATTTAAAAATGCATCATGTACATGTCGCAATACATCAACCGCTCATAAAATAATGCACCAAAATAATCCCAAGAATGTATATCATCAGACACATCTCCGCATCCCGGTGGAGTGGTCCATTTTCCCCCTCCCCCCTCTCCCTACACGTAATGGCGAACGCAGTGGGCGTTTCTCCATTCCACCACTCCACCCAGGGATGAAGTTCTCACTCAGAGAGAGAGACAGATCGCCAGTCGAGCCCGTACAAAGGAAAACGCTCGGGCCGCATTTGTCAAAATGTAGACCGTATCAATCAACGTTCACGGACGTCCAAAAAAGAGCGGCCGCAGAATTAGACAATCGGCCTCGTGCAGCGCGAGCGCAGGCCGCCTGCAGCGATGTCCATTTGAGGCGCTCGTGTGGTGCATTGGCGCAGCGCAGCGCAGCGCAGCGCAGCGCAGCGCAGCGCAGCGTGCGTTTTGCCCAGCTCTCTTCATCATCCCCAAAATAATCGGGCAGAGCACGTGCAAAACATTTTTCCGCTCCTGCAGCCCGCGGTGGCCCATTTAGTAGCAGCATCCAGCGCGATTTACGAGGCTAATGCGCCGTTAACTTATCGGCGTCTAATAGCACGTGTTTACATCCACACCTCACAACACCTTAGTGTGCGGTCGTCACCCCTCACCACTCACCGCTCGGCTGCAGCCAAAGGGCTACTAAGCGCTACACCGCGCTACCGCCCATTTACGTCACTCTGAGTGCCTGTTAAACATTTTATCGCCGCGTTACTCGGTCATTCACATAGCCGGGTCCCATAACAGCCTCCGACTCGGGCAAGGCCGTGTGGTGACTTTTATAGCCCTGCATCTCAGCTCAGCTGATCGAGCACCGATGCCGGCTGGCGGCGGCAACGGCCGCGGCGACCCATCATCCCCGAACCCGACCACCGCGCCGGCCCGCCACCACGCACTGCACTTGACCTACCGCAAGCTTCACCCACTTCTGGCCGGCCATAAATCCAAAAGTGAGTACTATAATGTCTTTTATTGCCCTCTAAAGATGTCATTTCGCCGCGCCGCCGGCCGTATATCTCTGCGGCGCGGGCCGGCTCAGGTACGGGCGGCGCGGTGGCCGGGTCGGCTCGACCGGCGCCGCTGGCCCGCTCGGCCTGCGACACGCCGCCAATGCACGGGACGCTCTCAATGCCTCGCTGACTAATGAGCACATGCACGGGTCGCGGCCGATGAATAATTCATACCCCGGCTGGAAATGAGCGCGGCGTCTGTCGCCGAGTAGTGTGTGAGTTGGTTGTGTGTGTATGGACGGGGAATGACAGATGGCGGCGGTTCGGTGGCGGTTGGGATCGAACCGCGGCCCGGCAGAGCCTCGGCAAATACGGCCCTGCACCGCCGGCTGCCGTCTGGCGGGCCAGCAGGCCGGCCGGCTGATCCCGCTCTGCAGACTGCAGCTGCCACGGCTCTCATGAATGGGCAATAGTCATGATGGTTATTTTTGACGCCATTTTTTCAGAGATTTTGGCAGTCAGTACAAACGAGATATAAAATGCTTCGCACGACGATAATTTTGAGAAGCCCAAGTGCATTACCAACATCTTAGCTCTAAAACCGTGCAAGCTTTTATGATCAAAGTGAATCCATGTTTATCCAAGGTCCCACAAACATGTTAAAGTGCTTCACCGACAAAACATATTGTGTGAGACATTGAACAGACATGCTGTGCAATTGAATGGGGCATCACATCGATACAAATATTGACCAGATGTCTGTATGCTAATAAATGACGTGCTACGACAAACTGATGCTTCACCTTGGTAGTTATTCGGCCGAATCAGTCAAGTGTCAACAAAGCATGCAAGGAGTTTCAAAATTGACGCTATTATGGTATATTTCAGCGCGAACAATTCGATTATAGGAGAGTACGTCGAGTTAATTAAACAGGGACTGCCTTATCATCGGAGGGACTACTTTTATCTTGTTATAAAAACATAAATAATGGCGACTGGCATGTCCCAGAAACTGCCTGGTATTTGAGTATTCGGTCTATGCCATAAGTTTACAAATTTCATGATATTGTCAATTTAGAAATAACATGCGCATTGCGCACTGACCAGCACGATATTATATAATTGAATGAGGTATCGAAACTGTCGGGTACCCATTTAGTCCACAATGAACTTCAATGATTCTGCTGCATGAATTGGATGATTTCACCCAGAATGAAAAAGGTTTGTCGCTTTTATACGAATCATCCAAATTTGCGCTTATAAGAGCGTGCATTCGTACGAAAAGTACACAAAACCAGGCTACAACAGGACTTAGTGGATACATAGGCCTCATGCTGCAAAATTAACCTCACCTTAAAATACGAAATAAAAGAGCAGCAGGAAAAAGGGTGGGTAATAAGTACCACTACTAACCATGATGTAAAAGGTTATTTAAGGGCAAAAACTGTGTGTAAGTGGAGCAAAATAAGACGATGCACTACGCAAGCTACCTACGATGCATTATATAAAAACAAACATCGTTTCTAGATTTATGTGTTTAGAGTTCGGGTTCATGAGGTTAAGTGTAACATCTCAGTCATACGTTCTCTTTGATACACTAGTTTACACGCTTACATGGCCAATGGCCATGTTTTACCGTTGCCGATGTCAATCGTAAAATAATGACGCAGAGATATGCCATAAAGAGTTTATGAACTTCATAATGCAGTATGAACTTCTTAATATGTCTGAGGCTCATATATATGATATATCAGCCTCAGACATCTAGGATGAATAAAACACGCTAAGAAATGTTTGGTCTTTTGCGACATCACTAGAGCAATGCATTTCGTAACGAAGTGGACTGCTCGTGTACACTTTCCTCCACAGCCATACAACATTATGGGCCCCGGACCGACATGTAACCTGCCTTGCATTGTCAGTTAAGGTTTCGGCTTGACTTTGTAATAATTATGTGCACATTTTTTGGCGTGAAGTTCTTCGATATCACCGCAAGCCTCCGCTCGACAAGCTCTATTCATGTGAACTTATGAGTCTGATTTATGTGTTGAAGCAGACAATAATTCGTCTTTCCACCCGAATGCTTCAGCAAGGCTATACGTTACGCACGTACGCCAAACAAATTCAGCACGTAATAAGGCACGTAACAGGCCTGTAACAGACGCCAGAAGCGGCTTTACAAAGTCGAGACACGCCATAACTCATTGGCGAGCTTTTTGAAAACGCCGCACTCGGCCACTTCCAAACAACCCGTCAAGCCCGTGCGTCACTGTCAGAACTTGTAAAAAGCAGCCCGTCGCCGTTATTGCGCTCGAGAAAATACGGCTGTTTGCCGGGGCAACTCGGCGTCGGCTGCATGCATAGTTGACGCGTCGCTGGGGGTCGCCAGACGGTACCTGCCATCGCAGCAATGATATTCGGTCGCCAGCCGGCGACCGGCGGCGTTTCGCGGCCCCGAAAATCAATGTCACCGCCGGGGCGGCGCGCCTTTGTTGCGATTCGCCCTCGTCGTCGCCGACGGCGGCGCCTGCGTCGAATTCGACGGCGTCCGTAGAACATCGGGGTATCGATTCAGCGTCGGCGTCGAGTCTCATCGCCTAGCGACGCACTGGCAACAGGTCGTGCCTGCAGGGGGTGGGGTGGGGTGCGACCCTGTGCGGCGGGGGGTGGGGTGGGGTGCGACCCTGTGCGGCGGGGGTGGGGTAGGGTGCGACCCTGTGTGACGGGGGGTGAGGTGTCGCCCGTGTGACCCAGGCGGGGGCGGTGGCCAGAGGTGGACATAGGTCGGGTCAGGTCGTGGGGACTGTGAGACAGTGAGACTCACGTCTACATGAGTATTCGGCGGTGGTTTCTCACGTCCTGGTTCGTGCAGGTTGCGACAAATGGTTTCTACGAAAAGGGTCGAATACCCGTGGCAGAGGCCACGCCGTTTCCTAATTAAAATGGTAATTGGTCGGGGATTGGAATGGTAATTGGCCGCTGTTGATTTCGCCTCCCTTGCATGACCGCCACAAGATTTAAACTACTCCGGCTCCGAAAACGTCTAATGAGAGACCAAGTTAAACTTTCCGGCAGTTGGAAGCACCGCGGCTTTCCCAGACGATGTCTAGACGGTCGGAGGTCAGAATGATCCACAGACCTGTGAGTCATAGTCCGGACAGATGCAAACAGCCCCGGGATACACTCGAATCTGTTTGGATAGGAACCCCGGCGAACTGTCGACATTGCGAGAAATAATATTATTGTCGCTTGAAATCTAGTTTACGAAACGGGTTGCATGCAAATGTATAAATGTTATGGATATTTTTCATCAGATCCGGGATTTGCGAAAGTCCTATGCATGCCGCCGCACTATGCTCCTCACGGCAGGCCATTTATAATGCAGGGGTCTAATCCCGTTGTTTTGCATACGACAGGTGCTTCGACTCGCGGCCCGGTAAAAGTCAATTTAATCAAGTGTTTGATTGATTGCGCTGACAGCGGCTAAGCATCTGATCTACATATTAAACGGCCTGCTCTGGTTAACGGAGATGTTTGCAGAGTGGCGGCAGCTAGACTATCCGCCACCAACTGCGTCATAAAACTGCCAACCAATTACTGGCCAGCCTATAAACTCATTTACAAGACTACACGGCCAAGTGGTTGGACGAATTCGTTTCGGTGGTCATACACCACCCAGAATTTCGATGGGATTATGCATCGAACACATCATTTTGCTAGGTAACCCAACGCTGTGCTGTGAACTGCGGCTGAGCTGCGAGCTGTGGCAACCCTCCCTGTTCTGCACCTGACAAGCGACTGTGCATCGTGCAACGCAGACCCCCCCCCCCCTACCATCCCCTCCACTCCTCACCGGACCCCCACTCACCGAACTGTGTCCGCATCCATGGGAAGAGGACGTTGGGTGAGGCGGCGCCTCCTTGCTGACCGGGCGGGACGGCCGGCGGCGGCTGCCCGTTGGCGTACATGACCTGCTGGCCGCCTGGGGGCATCTCGGCGCCGGCCGGTGGCTCCGTCTGAGTCTGCATATACTGCGCGTCGGGTGGCATTCCGTTCGGCACGCCGCCATTCATACCCTCCTGCATCTTGCAGGGCATGTAGCGCGTGCCGGGGTACTGGCTGGGCGAATGGGTGCGGTACTGTTCCATGCCGTTGTCGTAGCCGGCGCCGCCGCCGTCGGGCATCTCCATCGGCGGCGGCTGCGGGTAGTAGGCCGGCTGCTGGTGATTGCCGTTGGCGCGCATGTGCATCGGCGGCCGTTCGTAGCCGCGGTACATGTCGGGCCGGTGCTGCTGCTGGGGGTCTACGGCGCCGGGGTGCATATGGCCGGCAACCTGGTGCGGCGGCGGCGGCTCCATCGGCTGGTAGTAGCCGCGCGCGTCGCAATGCGGCGCCGCGGCCACCTGCGCCTGCTGCGGGTGGCCGTACTCGGCCGTGGCCAGGTCGGCTGCCGGCACGGGTAGCTGGTAGTTGTTGTTGGTGTATGTTGTGTTGGGCATGACGAGTTCGGGGCACGCGTGGACGACGCGCGACTGTAGCACTACAAAACACAAAGTTCACTGCGATCACTGCACGACGCGCTCCAGCTTGCTGATTTCCCACCTGGAACGAGAGGAGAGCGCATGTCAGCGGCCGGCTGGCGGGCGGACGACTCAATCTACCACTACCTGGAATTCACCTGGCCGGCGGACGTGCCGCTCCCTGGAAATAATGCGCACACGTTTATCAGAGCAAACCCTAGCCAATGGAGAAAATGAGCCCGTTCGTCAGCACAGACCTGGCCAGCGCCGGGGAGCACCAGGGAGCACCAGGGAGCGCCGGGCAGCGGCGTCCGGTCCTCCCGGGCTCTCACGAACCACACTGCCGCGCCCCTGCGCCCCAAATTCATAGGCCCCGAAACCACTTCGATAATCTCTTTCCAAAGGCCAATGCGGGCCGCGCGCCTTTCTGTGCGGGTTCCCGCCGGAGCGGCCGCGTCCGCCGCTTGATTGCCCCTCCATTATTCGTCAAATCCGGCCTCTATTATCCCGGTTGACGCGATCATTTATGTCGGCCGGGCGGGGGACAGCTCTGTTTGTACAGAGCCGGTCTGCGTCAAAGGCGGCCATCGCGCCGCCGCGCGCCGCGCCGCGCCGAATTTGTCACCGCCGCGTCGATTGTGTCACGGTGAAAGCGCGCGTCGCGCCGCGCAAAGGGTTCCCCTGGCTGGGATGCGCCGCCGATGCGCCGCCGGTGCCCCGCCGGAGCCCCGCGAGCCGCGATCGCCGTGCCACGACGCCCCCGGCGCGCCCCGGCCGGCGTGACGGGCAAAAAATCACTGCGATCATATCGCATTATCTGCGCATCGGCCGGGAGGGCCGGCGTTCCGGGCGGTGCGGGCGGCCATGCTGCGATTTCACGGTGCTGGTGCTGGTCAGCCGGCCGTCACGGCCTCACCCCCCGGAGCGGCGGGAGCGGCGGCTGACCTCGCCGAGCCTCGCCGCTCCAGCGGTGACGGCTGACGCGGAGACAAAGTGGACACGGTGCCCTGGGCGGTCACCGACCGACGTCAGAGGTCTGCCGACCTGCCGCCCGGGGTCCGTTTCCAAGAAGTCGCGTAATCGCCGCCATCACTGTTGGCGTCACCGTCACCGTTGTCATCACCGCAGCTGCTGCCGCCGCCGCCGCCGCCGCTGCCGCCGTTGCTACCGCGGCGTCGCCAGCCTCGCAGACGTCAGCACGTGTTTGCGTCCGTCAGCGCCGCGTGCATCCATCAGCCGCCAATTATTTTGTGCAGGTCGCCGTCAGCCGGCTGGCCGCTGCGCAGGGCAGTTAATCCCGAACGGTCTCACTCGGACCGGCGGCCGCGCCAGCGGCGGCGGATGGCCGAAAAACGTCCGGGCCGCGTCGTAAATCGTCCGTCCGCGTGTTCCGTATCACGGCGTGAATAACGATACATTGTCACTAAATCTCTGCGGGCGCACACTAACTCACTCGGCACGGCGGTTCACTGTTTGCTCTGGCAGGGGCTGGTCGCGGCCGCGATCACCGTGTTTACACACCGCAATTGATGCATGATCCGAGCGGCGGCCCGGTCACCTCGGTCGCACTGCCACAGAACCACTGGGAGGCTTCCGTCCTCGACCGGCCGGCGAAAGAAAATGTTTGAGTCCGCCAGATGTAAACAGGCGTTTCTACAACCCCTAATGATCGCCATGTCGGCTGCAATTAGTACAAGTCAGATTTCCGAGCCGCGCAGAGGGGATTGACAGATGCGGAATGAGAGAAATGCCACTTTCCACCAACCAGCGGCCAGCACTTTGATTTACGGCAGGGGGGCCGATGCGCGTCATTTGCGCATGCGTAGTGACATCTGGTGCCCCGACCAACCGGCACATGTTTTGGCAGCCGCCGAGAATTTCCGTGCTTCCTTTGGAGCGCCGAGACGACAGGGTCCGTTTGTTTGCCGCGGCCGTCCATCTTGGCAGGGAGACGCGTCTCGTCA
>JARFNR010058871.1:3313-15023 GCA_030323935.1 Semibalanus cariosus
CCGAGGATCGGCGGACCCGACCCGGCCGGTGGCGGTGTACCGTGCTATGTCGTCCCTCTGCGAGGACCGAACACCAGTAGCTACCAGGAGCCAGCGGCAGCTCAGCAGCAGCTCGCTGTCCGTCGCCAGCCGGCCGCTGTCCGCTGTCCGCTGTTCGCTGTCCGCTGTTCGCTGTCCGCTGTTCGCTGTCCGCCGTCCGCAGTCCGCCGCCAGCCGTCCGCCGTCCGCCGTCCGCCACCAGCCGGCTAACAGACCCGAGGACAATGACAAACACAGCCAACCGGCTAACAAAGGAGCTGACAATGGCTAACGCTTACAGCTCAATTTCAAGGGCATTTGTATTCATTCGTTGCTGAACAACAACGATGACGTATTTTTATCGTAAGTCGGCGAAACACTTCCAACCAAGAATGATCACTCGGTGAGTTTGAAGATGATGAATGAAAATGTTTGAAAATCACTCAGGCAAATTATGTGATTTTCTTGCCGTGTGCTCGCGGCGGTGGCAGACCTCGGTAGGTCTCTGTGTGGGGCTCACACGCTGTGTGGGGTCACCCACCGTCCAAACAGAGTAGGTACCACGGCTGAACAGTGATCGGCCTCGCTTCAGGGCCCGTTCTCCCAGCCGTGTGTTAGCCCAGAGCAAACAGTCCCGGGACCGCCTGAGCTGACTGACTCCGGCGCACCGACAGAGGGTCACAGTGACCGACCGACGCACTGAGCCGTGTGCGTGTGTGCGTGTGTTCACAACATGTGTACTGCATGTACACTTCGCGTAGTTCGCAAAAATGCGAAATGTTAATGAGGCATTAATCCCACAGAAACAGCCAGATTTCTCAGAAGCCGACGTCCGTACGTTTCCTCCCCAAAATGGAACGTCCCCGTGAAAGAAACTAAGAATACGTGACACAAACAGAAGTGAGGGGAATGTCCGTAAAGGAAGCCCTGAAGTACAGCCTGCTATTCCTGGATTCATCCCAATCGAATCGCCCCCTGTTTCCTGCTCCGCCCGACAGACGCTCCCTGCTTCCGGTGGCGCGTTTCTGAGCAGCGAGCGTCGTCCCGGCGGCGCTCTGTCTGTATGTGTGTGTGTGCGTGTGTATGTGCGTGACGGATCGGCCGCCGCGGCTGGACGGCGCCGGACAATACTGCTGTCTGACTGCCGCCGCCGCGCCTATCTGCGCCGCCTCTGCCGCGTCTGCGCCACGTCTGTCGGCAGCGACGAGCGGCGCACGCTCCGCCGCCGCCGCTGAACACGGCCTAATGACGCGGTCACAGCCACAACAAAGGCAGGTGGTGCCCAGGTCCGAGCGTGGTACACGGTTCAGACAGGTTCCCTGCAGAACGCAGCGGAGGCTGACGACCGCAGCAGGACACATACGAGTGCGGGAGGACAGGACTCAATGGCAGGACAGGTTTGAGCCGCTTGAGGACAGGTCCGATCCGTGAGAGGAGCAGTGGCGGATCCAGTATTCGGTCAAGGAGGGGGCCACGTAGCAAAGTAGGCCCCCCATGCCTTGGTGGGCCGCCTCAGGCCTTAGTTGGTCTTCTTAAGCCTTGGTGGGCCTTTTTTACCTTGACGACAAATGTAGGCCAGAATGGACCCCTTTAGTGCAAAATATGCCTTTCACATGCCAAAATGGGCCTCTGCAAACCATAATTGGCCCTCTTCAAGCCAGAATGGGCCCTCTTCAAGCCAGAATGGGCCCTCTGGAGGTCAAAGTGGGCCCTCTAGAAGTCAGACTGGGCCCTTTGAAAGTCAGAGTGGGCAAATTTACTTGCGATTTGTTGGCAAACAGTGAAATTCGTTTCGAGTCACTTCGTTCGGCTATGGGCCCCCTCGGGCTATTGGGCCCCTTCGAGGCTCAAGGGGGGCCATGGGCCATGGCCCCATGCTCCCCTCCCCCCTCTGGTCCGCCATTAGAGAGGAGAGGTTCACACAGCAGGGAAGACGGGTTCTGAGGCATGAGAGAATGTAATCGAAATACATAACACACCCGAGCTACAGAGGACATGTTTCAGTCACGGTAGCACACATGCCACTTAACAAATTTGTTCTTTGTTCCAGCATGAGCAATATCCATATAGAACAATACAATGCGGAGCTGGGAATATCAAGGCTGGAATGGCATGAGGGCTTCCTGTGAGACTTATCAGATAACTACAGCGTACATTTGAGCCGTACTTTTCAGTCGGGTGCGGTAGTTTTTAGCCAAACACGCTCGTATGCTTTTAGCCGTCGATTCTCTCCTGCTGTCGGCTATCTCTCGCCCGACAGCTTATCTAGGCTCCTTTATATGCAAAGAAGCCGAGGCCTCGTGGCCACGGGGTGCCAAGTCACAAGCCTATACAGGCTGTGATCAATCGATCGGCGCTCTCCGCATAGGGACGATGACTGTCAGTCGGAATTTCTGTCCAACCTTCAGCCGGGAGAATGGAACTTAGGTGTCCGTCCAGAGGTCTCTGAATCAGATGGACCTGACTAAAACGTTATATTTGTAGGAAGACAGTCATAAGGTATAGTTTGTAGAGACTTCCGTGTTTTGTTGAAATGCCAGGCAACAACAAATATGTACGAAGATAATAGACCAACATTTTTTTTCGCCAACAACTCCTTTTAGAATAATGCATAAAAAGTGACTTTCCTCAGGTGCACTTATGTCACAAAATTAATAACCTTGATTTCAGCATTCGCCAAAGCAGGAATATACCAGATAAATTATTTATTCAAGTTGTGTCATACGTCCTTGCTTTCATCAGCATTAACGTTACTCAAGGGAATCCCGAAACATATCATTGTCTCGTCATATCTTAGCAGAAATACCGGTCGCGACAGACTTTATGTCAGCAGCGGCCACAGTAACACATTGCTGGACTCCGACTGCTGATGCTAACTCTACAGTAACCACTGCTGTTAATAATCATCACAGGCTACTTTGCATTCGTTTTCCAAGCTTGCTTTTAACCAGACGCGGATAAATTAGTTCTGCGATGCTAAGCGGCAAATGATGGCGCGTCGCCAGATTCCGTGACCGAGCTGCTCAGCGGCGCGCCTCTGGGCCGTACGTCATGGTGACGTATCTGCAGCCGAGCCGGCAGTCACTCCGCCGCCTTTGTGAACAGCCGTCTGCACCGCGGTCTCACCCGATGACGTCATCAACACCGCACAAATCCCGCGGCCGTGATCCTTTTCCTGGCGACCTTCCCGACAGTGTGGAATGGGACCACGGCTGATCGCACACAAAGCGCCACAATCACGGCGCTCTTTATGGCGCGCCTGCTATGCCAATAACTCAGCGGGGGAGATTCAGTGTCGGACAGCGATGCGAATTAGCGTCTGATGCCAGCGGCTCGGCGGCTCAGCGGCGGTGGCGGCCGTGGGATGTGAACAGGCCGGTCCCGCTTCAGAGGAGACGCGCGTGCACACTGCAACTCAACCCGTCCCGTGAATCACAGCCACCGGCGTTCAGCCAACAGGCCGCCGGCCGGCTACAAGTGAGCACAAACCAGCCACCGATGCCCCCGCCGGCACGCAGCGAGCGGCACAGGCCGAATTTATGGACGCCGATAGCCAAACGATACAGACGTGCAAGTCACTTAGTTGCCGGGCCCGAACTGAGCGGCCAATGGCGGGCGGCGCAGCGTCTGCAGCGGTTTTATGCGACTTTGACAGGGTCTTTATCGGTGATCGGGCCAATCACGGCTCAGCGGGGGTCCGGAGTGGAGGATGAATGCCGCTCCGCCACGCGGCGGCTGAGCGCGGACCGTACCGGTACACGGCACGGCTCAGCGCGGACTGTACCGGTACACGGCACGGCTCAGCGCGTCACACAAGCGTGCAACGCTGCCAATTATCTCCGTCATCGCCGAGATGATAAGCGGCGCAGCAGAGCCGGCCGATTGAAACATTCGTCATCGGCCGCGCCGCCGCCGGCGCTGACTGGGGTTTACCAACGCGGCGTGGCAGGCGGCGCGAGCGGCCGCGCTGGTGCTATCTCTCCGTGCCGCGCTGCAGTCGCCGATAGTGTTGTGTTCGCCGATTGCAGTCTCCGGCCGGGCGGCCGGGCGGCCGGGCGGCCGGGCGGGCGGGCGGGGGGTTCGCGTGCTCAAACCGCGAGTTGGCTCTCACCGCCCGTCCGCCGGCTCCACCCATCTGTAGATAGGCGATAGCTGTGTGCGAGCTGGAGGCACCAAGGGCAATTCAGCACGTGGCCTGACGGACAAAAACTGTCGGACTGTTGGCAGTTCGTGCTGGCCGTGCTGGCGGCTCGCTGGGCGCAAACCTCAGCGTCGCGCGCGCCAGTCACCGAGAGCCCACAATGACGGGGCAGCGGTGGGCCGCCGCCGCCGACCCGCTGTGTTTACGTGGTCAGCACGCCAGCAAACACACCGCCGCAGACTCTCTTTTTCTCCGGCGCTCTGCCCGCCGGCGCAGCTCTACCACCATTACCGTTTGCCCGCCAGATGAGAGTGGCGTGATTTCCAGACTATAATTTCCCGGGACGCCGGCCGGCCGGCTGGCGGCGGGCGGTGCTGCACCGAGCTCACCTCCGCCGCCCCGCCGTCCGGCCGGCCGCGCCGCCACGCCAATAAAAATATCTGTCTGCCATGAGAGCGGCGGGAGGAGGGACGCGAGGCGCCGGCAGCGGCGGGTCACCGGGTCAGCTCGGCGATCGGGCCGCGCCGCCTCACATCGGTCCGTAGATCGGACCGTGGCGCAACGCTGAGCGCGCTGATTAGCCGATTTCCATACAATGCGGGAACGCGCGCCGGCCGCGCCGCCAGCCGCCGGCCGCGTTTGCATGCCGACTGCGTAACAAGATTATTAGTGAGTCGATCCATCATCCAACACAAAGCCGGCCGATAGCTGTCCGCATACCGCTTACACACGAGCGAGATGATCTCCGGAAATTTGCCGGTCGCGAGGTACTTACTCTTGTACTGTCATCGCCGTCTCTCCGCGCGCGTCCAGTCCGCGCAGAGTCTGAATCTTGGTACGCTTGCCATAAAGCTGTTTGTAGTATTTGTACTGGTCGCCGTACACAAAGCACACTTTCCACCACTGTCGGCACATGAGCCGATTGCCGTCTTTCAGCGACGGTTTGGCCGCCATCGTAAGCGCGAGGCCGTCGCCTGGGAACCGCACACTGCTGGGACTCTCGCTGCAGCCTGGAAAAAGTCAGCGCCGTTCCATCAAACCGCCGGGTGATAGGATCCAGCAGCAGCCGGCCGAGTTGGCAGACACCGTGTGAGGTGACTGGAGGGGCTGGCGTCTCCAGTATCGCCGCATCGGAGTCGGTGAGCACAGCGGACATCATCGCTATCGACCGGTACAAGACTGCACGACTTCCCTGAATTATTTGTGACCGGACTCGGCCAGATCGGTGCAAATCTAGCTGTGCCAGACGACATGTACAGACCGAGCAACATTCCAAGGACATGATATCACAGCAGCGGAGCGGCACCCTACAGTGGCGACTCGTGACCGACCGACAGTGCCACCCTACAGTGGCAACTCGTGATCAACCGATCAACGCAGCGGACGGATCAGGAGGACGGTCCTTCTGTAATAGAGTGCGCAGCCGCCGCTCGCAGCTGGTAAATATGTTGTTCCGCTCAGCAGAACAAACCGACATGAAACGGGATTATTTGTACCGAGAAGAGGGAGCTGAAAGTCAGCCGCAGCGTGATAGATGGCGGCGTAAATTTCGGTCCAACAAACAGCTCCATCATGGCACTGGCGGCACCAGGCTTACACGGCATACAGAACCGAGAACCGCTCCGCAGTATTCGGGCTTTTCATGAACCGGGAAACAGTTTGTTCTCGTCAGACGAAGCGCCAGTCATGGCGCGACCGCCGTGGAACCGGTGTCAGAAGCTCCGCTCCTGAATAGGCCGTAATTAATACATTTATCAAAAAGACCGCAGCGTCTTTAGGTGGTCCTGACTGAACGGCTCCGTGGCTTTGGTGCCGTTGAGGACGAAAACGGAAAAGTGCGGTCACGGAAAATTTGGCGACAAAATTGTAAACCTCAAACTCATAGGCTTTAAAAAGTATGAGGAACAACAGGTAAATTTCTTCATATTTATTTTCCAGCAAGGACAAATACATCAAACGAAACATCAGCAAACATAATTTTGAAAATACCAACGGATTTTATCTTGGGTTAGAAGTGAGAAATACTGACCTCGATCAATCCACCACCAGCGGACTCCTTTCCAATCCAATCCCGACACCTGTTGCTCGAACACCACCTCGATCACGCGCGACGTTCACCCGCGGGCCGCACTGCCCTCCACATCTCGCCACGTTCCGCTCGGCACTGGAGGGCGCGGGGCGGCGGAGGGCCAAGCAGGCAGGTCCATTCGACAGCGCGGGGGAGGCCACATCGCACCGGCCGGCTAATAGCCCGGTGCTCACCGAGCGCAGCACGCCGCTTCGAGGTCTGCGCTGCCGGAGCAGATGTTCCCGAGATGTTCCTTCACGGACAATCACGCCGCCGGACAGCCCTGATTGGATTACCACGGCGTTTCTTGCGATCAGGCTGCATTATATGGAGATAAGGCCGTGAAGGTCCCGCGCGCGACGCACGCGGTAATGGCCAAGCATTGTTTGGAGAGCGGAATCCGCCGCGTCCGGAAACGGCATGCGAACAGGCTAATAAACAGGAAGTTCAGAAAGTAGCTCAGATCGATACATGGTTCCGACGAGCACAGACGCTCACTCACACGACCAGAATATTCAGCGTCGGAAATCTCGAAGTTCCATCATCATCAATAATATTCTTGAAGGAGGGTGTGACAGTGTCGCGTTGATGGGTCTATCGGATTTCATTTCAGAATTAACTATTCACCATACGTTTACACGCTTGTGCTGATAGCTTCACCACTGTCAGAGAGTGCACCGTCTCGTCCGAATTTGTATGTTGAGTGAAGTTACACAACCGAGCAGTCTGCACCAAATCTACCACTCACAAATTGCAGTATTACCAAGAAGAGCAATTATCCAATTTGACCAGCTGTCTGACCGTACGCTAGGTAACTACTACCATCTCCGGAGGTAACTCGGCAGGAAACATTACCCCTGATACGATGCTGCCCCATCTGGAGGCGGTTGTTGTCAGTTTCACCGCCGCGGGGCAGAGGCGCCGCACACACACAGACACACATGCCACCCTCGGGCACGGAGATGGGTTACTGAGCGGAGCGGCCTCGCCAGTCCGGCCCGGCCAACTGCAGCCCAGTGCAGCCCCTGCTGCTAGAGAGATGTGAAAAATCTATCACAACTCGCTATGAGATAACTGGGATAGGAACACAAACTTTTAAAACCCATTCAATGAAAACCAGCAAATGACAAAAGTGGTTTATCGAAAGTAATCTGACCTTGATTCTCGAAAGCTTTGGATTCACAAAAACATTCAATGTGTTATTTTTCGTTGCAACATAAAGCCCGAAGGTTATATAATCATGCAGCTCGTTCTCGTCGATTTTCACCCGCGCTGCTCTTTGTCCAACTTATCAGACGGCCAGTTGCAGGGCAGCAGCAGGGCAGCAGCAGGGCAGCAGCAGGACAGCAGCAGGACAGCAGCAGGACAGCAGCAGGACAGCAGCAGGTCAGCAGCAGGGAAGCGGTAGAGCAGTACTCCCTATCCAGCTCCTCAGAAGGGCGGCAGAAGGGCAGGGCAGGTGATGCTGTCTGTGCCCTGGGTCGCCGCAGGGGTCGCCTGAAGGCCGGGCTTCTCCTCAGACGGCTGGCAGGACAGCTGGTAACCGAGCTGCAGCGTGCTCGGAGGAGGCGCAGCGGCCAGCACACCACGTGGCTCGCACGAGGATTAACCCAGAAACAGCTGCACACACACCGGAAGCTCTACGGAGAAAGGTAATTTATTCGGGCTCCATCACAAGGTGAATTATTTACTGTGGGTAAATGAAAGAAGATGCCACATAAGTGTTCATAATTCGAAACCTTTTTGGTGAGACTGACGATAGTTTCTCGGCGTTACTTGTTTCAGAGTGCATTCATTCAGTGGTCAAGCAGAAGGCATCACACATCACGAAAGCACGCATAGAACACGTCTCAGCCCATTATGTCAGCGTCTAATACCCCAGTGTGACGGTAAAACGCAGCTTTCGGGGACTTCAACATGCAACGGTTTGTCTGAAAAGCTTCTGGGTCAAACCATTTGGGCCATGAAACACAATGTACCAGACAAAAGCCTGCCCAACAGCTCAATCAGCGCCGGTCTGCCGGTTCGGCACACCGGCCCAGTCCGGTGGCGAGGGTTGAGTTCACCAGGTTCACCGACGTGCGGTGGGTAGACGGGGCATGTTCAAGAGTTTAGGTGGTCCATCACACCTGGCTTCCTGAGGTGTGCTGGGTGGGTTGGAGGGTACAGGAACTTCAGTATGGAGGAGAGGCCGAACTGCGTGGGTCCAGCACACCAGGTCCCCTGACGTCAGGTGAGCGGTCAGGTCAAGGTCAGCCCCAGCAGTTCAGGCATGGGAAGGCGCCAGGCTGCGTGGGTCCGCCGCACCAGATCCCCTGAGGTGAGGTGGGCAGACGGACAGGCTCATGAGCTCCGGTGTGGGGCGGGGCGGGTGGTGCGGGGGAGGTGTGGCGGCGGTCTCCCGCCGGGCGCAGCTGCCCTCACGTATCGAGTTCGACGCTGTCACGCCGGAGACGGATGGTGGCCCCTCTCACGTTGTCGCGGTGACATCTCGACAAGCGGCCGAGATGACAAACGAGCGCGTCGGCACACATACATCTGCATCTGCTCAGCGGCCGACCCGCCGCCACCGCCACCCCGCCGCCGAAGCTGGGGTACCGGGGAGGGGAGGAGGGACGCGTGAGTTGACAATTAGAGACATGGCCACACCCAGGACGGTACAGTGAGGTACACCGAACAACAGGTAGTCACGCCCACGCCCAGGATGGTACGACAATCAAACATTCAACACGCAAGAGGGCCTAAAACGCTTTCAAAAGTAATATTTAAAGAATATGTTCGTCATATAAGCGCATAACAATAGCTCAAGGGGATTTCGGTTTGAGACACGTGGTGACGTGGTGGAACATATTAGAGATCATGTCAAAGCCTAGCTAATAGGCCAACGTGACATTTATAAAATAATAGATAACAGGTCTACTGTTATCTATGATAAAATGTATATTTTTAAAAATCTTGAAAAGGTGTCTGATATCACAGCCCTTAGCTAGGCGGACTTTGTTGCAGGAAACCTGTCGCTACGCCATTCAACCGGAAAGTCCTGCTGCCGACAGCGTTTAAAGTGGAAGGCTCAGTTCCCGGCCAGCTGACCTTAACATGACCATGAGCCGACGCCGCTGTCGACCGCCGGCCGTCCTAGCCAAGACGGCAAGATCAATGGCCAGCATTAATCTCGAATAGTAATAGGGACTCAGACTCTAAGCGGCTTGCGTTCCCTTCCGGCCAGGACGGAAAAGGAGTCGGGGAAAGGGGAGGGGGAGGGGGGGGGGCGCTAGCAGCCAAGATGCGGGTAGAACAAACGCCTTCAACATACAAAGGTGTAAATAACGTTTCGGCCTGCCATGCAGCAGCACGTGCCCTGGCACTCCATGTAACCTGAGTCCTGACACTTGTCCAGATTGAACGATAACAGGGGTCACATGGTGTAAAATTAAGTCGTCGGTGTCCATTAACATATATTTAGTCACCAAGCAGCAAATACATTTCAGAGAATGAATACATTCGGGTGTCAGGGGTGCACTGTAAAATAGATACTTCACCGGCACTTCAAAGGAGCTCATGATAATTTGACATGGCGACAATTTATTGACGATCCTCTGCCATTATTTGCTGGACCGTGCTGATAAAAGGCAATCGAAAAGCGGAGATATTAGACATTACCCCGATGTCCAAGGTGTCCTATGTTCGCCCGGTCAGCAGCAGCTGAAGTCGCTGTTTTGTCAGGCACAGAGTACGCGAGAATGCTGGTAAACAGGACACACCAGGGACGGTAGACCTGAGACATTTTAGATGGATGATAAACGCGGATAAACTGTCGCAAAAGTCCAGCTGACATATCTGACCAATCCGTTCCTCCCCTCCCAGAAGGACAAACAATCGGACGTCAGCGCGATAGTTATCGGTCAATACCAGCAGGCCGGGAAGATCACACGACAAGATAAAACACCACAGAAGTCACTGGCAGCCACCCTAAGCTCGGCAGCCGCAGTCTTTTACCGCCGGCCACATGCACTGATAAATCTCGCCGATCAACGCTAATGGATTATTGGAATTGAATGGGTGACTGCCAGTCCGTGGATTACAACGCTGTTATTTCACACCATTATTGCCTGGCGGGAGATTGTTTACAATTGGTGCACGCCACGCTCCAAAACAAGCTTTGTTCGCCAGAAGGTCTTGTGCCAGATATGTCGAGTTATGTTGGCCTGCGATCACCAACATGCAATATACCGACCGGTGAAAATCCACTGCAAACCGCAGCGCCCGCCCCGGAAATGAGACGACGCACGGCAGACACGGCATCACAGACAGACATACACACAGCAGCCGCTGCCGAGCGGATATTGTATCCGCCTCGCCATCGAGTCGCCGCCGAGACGCCGTCGAGCCTCGGGTGACGGCGAGAGCTGGAGAAGCCTCGATCTCTCGAGACAGCCAGCCTCGATCTCTCGAGACAGCCTCGATCTCTCGAGACAGCGCGTCAGAGAGCGGCTACGATCGGTAACGGGACGGATCGGCCGCCCGCCTCCGGCACCGACCAAGAGCGCGCCAGCGCACATATTCCGTATGCATTAATCTCCCTCTTATGCATATGCAGAGTGGCATTTAAATATTAGCTGTGGCGCCCGTGTGTCAGTCGTGGTGGCGGGATGGCACTCCAAACAGGGCAGGGTCGGGTCAGGTCGCGCCGCTCCCCGGCGGTGACCCCGCGGAGGAGCGGTGGTGTCAGCCGGGGCCGACCGGTCCAACAACCGGCGCGGTTATGGAGATCCAGCCGGAGGGCACGACAGAAGATAGGTGCCCGCCGGACAGGAAGTTGGTGGTTATCCATGGTTACGCCCTGAGACAGACAGATGCTCGTTGGGAACTGAAATAGTAGCCGACACGGGGCAGGACATCATTCTGCAGCTGGTGTCTACCAGCCTCTTTACCACGACCGCCACCACCGCTACCGCCACCACCACCGCCAGCCAGCCAGCCAGCCAGCCAGCCAGCCAGCCAGCCAGCCAGCCAGCCTGAGCCAGCCAAATTAACTCGAGCTTTCATGGCCTGTAATCACGGCAGCCTACACTGCTCCGTAGGAGGCTGCGCCTGTTTCGGTGTTCTCGTTTAATTGGGGCTCCGCCCAGACAAGCAGAGCGATCGCCCGCCCGAGCGACCCTGTCCCCGACCCAGCACGACCCAGTGCTATTTCTCCTTCAGTCCAGCCATGCTAATCAGAAGGGAATCGTTACCGCGCGCGCTAGCCGGCCTCATTTCGAATGAACGCTCCACTATTAGCATGCTCGGTTATTGACGTGTTTGTTATTGCTTGCTCGTGTCGGATCCAAGCTCGGCACAGCTGGCCCGAGGGAGGTGTCGCCTTCGTTCCGGCCGGGGCGCGGGTGAGGGCGGGGGCGGGGGAGGGGGCGGGGGCGGGGGAGGGGGACGGGGGAACGGGACGTGATGGGACCGGTGGTGGGGATATAGGGTCGGTCGACGCT